>JAQGAZ010000097.1:0-105029 GCA_034692225.1 Polydesmus complanatus
AATAACTTTTGAAATCGATGAGATATCGACCAACGGACAACGGCATCGTGTTCCTGAGCTCATTTTACATCTAAAAATCTACTTTTGAGCTCCATTTCTGAGTTTCTATCAAATGGGAAGGCTAAAATAAGGGAATTTCAAAAATTCAATTGCTCATAACTCCAGAACCAGTGATTTGATTTGCATAAATATTTACATGGGTATGTAAAATGACGTCCTCTATACGATGGCGCAACTTACGAGTCTCTATCTCTCTTAGTTTTTGAGTTATGCAAATAAGAAGTTTCCAAAAAGTGCCCCGACGATCTCACTAGCGAATTCTATTTTGCTTTACTGTACTATTGTTTTATTTTAGAAAGGTAGGGCGTTGCAATCGGAAATAATTCTAAATCAATATCAAATTCTTTCTCCAGAGATCAATTTATTTGTCAAATTATTATTAGCCGCTGATGCAATGCTCTTTGAATAAAATAAAAAATGTTTTATATTAAAAGCTAAGTCACATTTCTGTATTTTAAAAAAAATTAATTTCTAAGATGGTATTAAATAAGTGAACTATCGCGACCTCAATGGTGTTTAGACTAAAGGAAGTACCGTAATACCTTCCAAGTTGTAAATTTTTGTCATTTTGTACACTTTACTCACCAAAAAAATAATTATAGTACAATTATTACCAGTACAGCCAATATTCTGTATTTCTATATACTATATTGCACAATTATTTTATAAATAATCAAAATAATATACGACCTGCAGGGAATGATGTTTATTTGTATTATTCTTGGGTTATCCAATTTAAAAAGTTGGGGAACTTAAAATAAATAATTTATCTTCTTCACCTTTTATCCATCGCAACAATCTATTTACAGCATTAACCGCCCCACTTTTGGTCACCATAGGTTCAAGAATTGCGTATAATTCAAATCCATGCGTTACCTAATCAAACATTTAAAAAATATAAACAGTTTAATATTAAAATTTAAAATATAAGAAAATAATCACATTTACCCATCCAACAATCATTTCCCATTCTCTACTGTTAAAAAAAATTTTTAACGGTCTCTCAACGCCGTGGATACGTTGATGCGCAAAAAAATAAAGTCCTTCTAAATACTCTTTCTGCTCACTTGTCATGTAAGGGGGACCAATGATTGGTCCAATATATTGAGCGGTACTTCGAGCCTTATATAGAAAATGCCTAAGATCGGGAATTCCCACTTGAGAGATCGAAAAGCCTCCAGTCAACACCGATTCGTTAATTGCTCGAATACAATCATAACGTTGCAATCTCTGTTTTTCAAATAAATTAAAATATTATTTCCTAAAAGAATAGTTCCTTTTACAATTTTAGTATTAAATTACATCGAAGGCCCAACTGCCAAACAAATAGCTTAAAAAACGCACTACTAAACTGCTGCATATAAAATCCCCAAAACATTTAAGCCTCAATAAACCCTTCAAAAATCGTACATAAACAACCATCAATCAAAAAATTTGAAAACAAAGTTAATTGAAACAAGTTAGTCAATTTCGGTTTGAGTAGTTATTGCCAGTTTAATATTTTGTAAATGTAATAAAAATTAATCTAGTAAGCCGTTTTTATTTTTTGGCAGTTATGTATTCCATAAATAACCTTATAAAATATACCAAAATTAAACAGTTCTGAACAAATCTTACTTGCACAATCTGTTTTTTGCAGCCCGAGAGTGTAAAAAATGTATCTCGATCTACGGTAAGTAAAAGTAAGCAGGCTTCGCAGTTGTCCGATAAATATGAAATGTGTCCATGCAGATACCCGCTGTAAAAATTACTATTATTATCAAATGGTAATAATTATATAAAAAATAACAATTACGTTCTTACCTCGAATCAAATCTCGGTAAACAGATTGGAGTCCACGATTCCGCAGTTTTAAATGACTCAGAAGCGCTAACTAAATTCATAATCAGATGTAAATCCATCGGATGCAAAAGATATTTTTTCATTCGAACCAAAGTCACCAATTGATTGCCGACAATTAAAATAGCAAAAACTAAATTCTAAAAGTAAAAAAAAAAGTAAAAAAAAAAATACATTTTTTAAATTTAAAAACCGCCGCAATTGAACTAACTTTAACTTTTCCGCAATGTTGAATAATAGTTTGCGTTACGTTCTCTCTGATATTTGAAGCTAAAGGAAGACATCGAATGGCCCCGAGTAGAAATCCTGGCTCGTGTTCCACCAGATTTAAAATGCTGTCTAGAAATTTCTCCGAACCGGATAATAACCGTCGTAAATCGTAATTCTGCCGCTGTTCAAATATTTTTTGCAACTGCGTCAAAGTCAGTACACTGATGATTTGATGATACGCGTAATTTAGTTGTAAGTGTAACTGAGGAACCGATTCGTAAGACTTACACACGACTACCAAAATAATCGGACGATGTATACTAAAAACAAAACGATGCTTTCCCGCCACTATACTCCGAATCACGTCCTGTTTGATCTGTATGCAAGATACAATAGCTTGCATCACTCCCATTAGAGTCACCAACTTATCTTCTTTTCCGTACCTGCAAAAACGATATTAAAGATTTCAAAACTCATAAAATAGTGCATTCTTCGTTTAAACATACGTAGCAACATTTTCTGGGTATACACCTTGAATAAATAGGTTTTCCTGCTTCGCTCAGAATAAATATGTGTTTTTTTTGATTTTTCCAATCCAAATTGTCCGCGATCGCTTCTTCTTCTTCTTCTTCTTCGTCCGAATTTTCTACCGCCTCTGTCGTTGACGTTTCGCTTTTTTGTTCTTGGCATGTTAGCGAGTTCTTAAAATCGTAACACAATCTCTCCTCCTAAGAAATAGAAATCAAAAACATTTAACGAGTTTAATCATCAGGATTCATATAACTACCGGTAGATCATTCTTACTACCTGCACTGACTCCGAAACTGGTTCCGGAATTTTTTCAACGACCTCTTCCAATTTTTCCGTCTTGATTTCGGTCGTTATTTCGGAAATTGAGTCACATTTTTTTCGTGGGATTGGACATGATTGTTCGCTTTCAAAAGCTTCGTATATATTTTCGTAAGAGTCGGACACGCACAGCATCGCCTCCTTACTGGCACCCGGCTCGATCGAATCGTTTTCTAATTCTTTTTTCAAATTACCGATTAAGGTTGAAGTCGATTCGTCGCTGGCGTCCATTTATTATTACAGTATAACTTATTGCTTATTTTATCAATGCATTTATAAATTAAAAAATTAATAAAACAACAAATTTATAACACACGAGCGCCTACTCATGTGCGTTTAATAAAGCGTCTGGTACTGACGTCACATCATTCATTCTTATGTCACTTCCTATAAACCTTTTCCGGTTTGTGCGGAAATGTTTTAATAAAATATTTAAAATAAAAAGGACAAAAAATTTCGTTTTTCAATTGATCAGCTGGAAAATAAATAGTAAAACTTAAATTTTGTTACTTTTTACCCCCAACTGGGATTCTTGCATAATAATAAAACTTTATTACAACTAACAATTATTAAATCTGTGATAATTATATTTGTTGTTTTTGGTGCTTTATAAGAGTTCAAAGTACAATTACCGCGATGATCGAAGACCTAATCTTTATATTGTTCTACGCATAGAATTAATATTGTTGATCAATTCAAAAACAGCAAAACCACGATTACCCATTTAACGTATTTTATTCACACAACAGACAATTACTGTAGCTAGCTATAATTATTATTCTATAGATAAGATTTGAACCGGGTTTATTGTTCCCATTTAAGAGCTGATATTAAATGAAGGTCACGAAGTACTTTAAAAATTAATTCAAGAGTGTAAAGTGTCTTTCTTATCACTTTCAAACCTGAACTCAATTCTTTAAGAACGCGACTCTTGTAGCCTACTGTATTCGATTTAAAGTTTACTCAATTTCCAAAATCATATTTGTAAAATTTTAGAAAGTTATAATTATGGCCGAAGATAAAGCAGTGGAAATCTTTCGTGAATATATACGCATAAATACTATGCATCCTCAACCTGATTATGGTATTTTAAAAAAAAAAAAAAAATCGTTTATAATAAGCTTGTTCAATAAATTGTGCACTTTTTACAGTAACAGCCATTCAATTTCTGAAGAGAATAGCAAAGGAACTCGACTTGCCAACTCAAGTCGTTGAAGTAAAATACCTAGAATGCTCAAATTAATTTGATAAAATTAATACTGTTTTATATTTTATTATAAGGTCATTCCTGGACATCCTATTTTATTAATGACATGGAAAGGAGAAGATGCGTCGCTATCGTCTGTACTTCTCAATTCTCATATGGATGTGGTCCCAGTTTTTTCAGTAAGTAGGCCTATAGGCTACTACTCCAAGTTATATAATATTAAAATCATAAACTGTTAAACAATATTTTAGGAAAACAAAATAATTTTAGCTTTATTTTTCCCACAGGAATATTGGAAGCACGATCCTTTTGCGGCTGTAATGGAAGACAATGGTGACATTTATGGAAGAGGAACTCAAGTAAATTCTAATATCGATGCATTACAAAAAATAAATAAATAAATAATGAACTCATTAAAAATATTTTATAGGATATGAAATCTGTGGGAATTCAGTAAATATAATGGCATTTTGATAAATGACGAATATTTACCCGTTTATTTTTTAGATATTTAGAAGCAATTCGCATTTTGAAATTGCAGAACTTTAAACCTCTGCGAACAATCATTTTATCTTTTGTACCTGGCAAGTCCATTTCCATTTTTAAGATTTGAATTTTATCATTATTTTATTGTTTTTAATTTTAGACGAAGAAGTTGGAGGAGTACGAGGAGTCAAACCATTCGTTAGAACTCCCGAGTTTAAGAATTTGAATGTCGGTTTTTCGTTAGACGAAGGTTAAATTTTGAGACATAAAAATGTACTTGATAAAAGATAATAATTATTCAAAAAAAAAAAAAAAACAGGTTTGGCTAGCCCTACAGATACTTATGTTGTTTATTACGGAGAAAGATTACGCTATGGTAGTTCCTACAAATACAAACTAAAAAAACTAAATTTATTTTAAGTTTAAAATCTATTTAGTCGTGGACGTTAATGTTGTCGGAAATCCTGGTCATGGATCGCAGTTTATTAAAGGAACTGCATCAGAAAAAATTGTAACGATAAACCATAAAAAAATTTTTTCATTAGTTAATTTATTATTTAACAGCTGAAATTTATGGGTAAATTCGAAGAATTCCGAAATCAAGAGAAAATAAAGTTAGTAATTTCTTCTAATTTTGACTAATTAAAAAGAGATTTTAAATAATAAATTAATAGATTGCTGAGTGATCCTAAATTGCATTTGGGGGATGTCACTACAACCAATCTCACAATGTTGAATGTAACGTATAGCCTACACTAAATCTGGAATAAATGGAATTTTAATGCAGGAATTAATATATTTGTTGTTAAATTAGGGAGGAATTCAAAATAATGTTGTTCCAGCAAAAATTAGAGCAGGTATTCTATTTTTATTAACTTCTTTCCGGATTAATACTAATTTTTTTTTAACTTATGAATTTGAACTGCAGAATTTGATTGTAGAGTCGCAACTACTTTCCCTGCCAAGGTAATAATTAAAAGTTAATATTTATAATTATAAATCGTTAGCCAAATTGCTTTGTTTAAAGGATTTCAAAGAAATGATATACAACTGGGCCAAAGAAAGTGAGATTGCGGATGAGGATGTTACTATCCATGTATAAAACTATTTTTTTAAAAAAATACAGTACTACTTATTAATTAGCATGCCCATTAGTTTTTTGAGGATCATATTCCAAATACTATCACGAATGACACTAATCCATGGTGGAAAACATTTATCGATGTTTGTACTTCATTGTAAGTTCAAATTATTGAAGTCTCAAAAAAATAATAACTTAATAATTTTAAATAATTTCATTTAGGAAATTAAAAACTCGGTTGGAAATATTTCCAGCAGCAACGGACAGTCGCTTTTTCCGCCAGGTATTCTTAAATATAAAATTTTGTTATTCAATTCGGTTCTTAATAAACAAATCCTTCAGATTGGAATTCCAGCAATTGGATTTTCGCCAATGATACACACTCCAATTTTACTTCATGACCACAATGAATTTCTCAATCGTAAAATATTTACTGATGGGATACAAACTTATGTGCCCATAATCAAGGCTTTGAGCAAAATCCCAAAATTTTAATTTTGCTCAAATTACAGTATATTAATAACCCAAAAACTAATCAATTAATTCCTTAATCTCTTGTTATCGATTTATTAACCTTCGTGTTATTTCTCAAAACTAAATATAATTTGAACTTTTTTAAAATTATTGCTCTAGTATTAACGCTTGTCTTAAATAAGCTAACCTTTTTAACTCTGAAATTTTGGTCCTTCAGTTCTTTTTAAAGAACGCAATGTAAATCTGAAGGTCTGAACATAAAAATTCAACCATTTGTTGTCAATAAAAACATTTAGAAAATAAAAAAAAATTGTTGAAAGGAAAAAATAATGAAATTCGTACATTTAAATATATTTTGTAATGATTTTCAATAATTTTTATCCCAAATATAAAATTAAAATATCTACAAAATTATAATTCACTTCCATAGAAAGCAAAATGTCACAAACAACTAGAGATCAGATTTGACACTTAAAAGACAGTACATTAAAATAGATGAATTAACAAAATCGTACTCTACATTAGTTTTGCCATTTACTCGCAAACTCCAAGAAAATCAATAGTCGCGATAATGAGTACACTGTTTTTCATGTGGCATGTTTGTGAAAACGTTTATAATGCGTGGAAAAATATGAAATATAATGCGCTACTTTACAGGCTCAATTCAATTTGTTCAATTTTCATTTATGTAAAATTGATCAACAGATAGTCAACTTGAACTTAATTAAATAAAATTGTGAAAAGACAATACAATACATGTTAAATTGACAGCATTTGTCATTTCAAAACTGTCGCGTAAAATATTACTAGGGTAAAACAAATAATTTCAATCAGTATCTTAGAGATGGAATGGCAATAGAAGGGCAATTTGCTTTTGTTCTAGAATACAGCAACCACGTCAATATGGGAGGAGGAGATACCGAGCTCTCAAATTTGCCTGATATAAAGCTTAAAAGGACGTTCAAATATTATGCAAAATGCAACAATATCTTGACTTTTTTTTTTTTTTTTCATAAAAAAAAATTTTGGCTTTTCACATGCATATAGCATATGGATGATAACGACATTTAAAACAAATTAAAAAAATTTAAAAATAATTAAATAAAATTTTCCACCATTCAAGCTCGGTCCTAATACAGTATTAGATCCTTCAATCAAAAAATAGTTATTGCATTAGGCCTACGGTACATGTACTGTCTTCTCATTCATGTTACAAAACTTATTAAGAGATGTTTGAAAAAGTTCATTGTTTGCCCGGCTCCTAACCTCGCGGAATGCAGTCTATGAATCCTCATGAACAACACCTTCACGTAAGTAGACCTATCCCTTTGGGCAGCAGCTCTAATGCCTATTTGCCAAAAACTAAATACAATGTGCATAATCCCGGATGTAAATTACTTTTTCTTAAAACTAATTTGAAAACCCATTTTATGTAACTTGCATGAGATGACAAGCACTTTCATTCTACTTGTATTGACTATCTTTGTCACATTGGCTGAATATAACTAACTTCATAATTAAAATTATCGGTCAATCTATTCGACATAAATTACTGGATTTTTCACAGCAATTGTTAGTTCCGACATGCTAATTACGTAAAAACGTGCAACACGAAAGTACATTACTTTTCAGAATTCGCGATCCAAATATTTGAAACGTAATGTGATCGTGATCGATTTCACGTCTACTATGTGAAATGCAAAAATTCATATCATTTGATCGTTTGCGTGTTATTAGATGATATTTACAAGAGAAAATAATATAATGTTCTTACCTCCGATGAATGATGTCGAGAACACAACAAAGCAAAATAAAATTTTAAAACTCGGACGAGACATTCCGGTACGCTGTCCTGCCAGCCACACACGGATTCTATTGACGGTCTCACAACTCATTTGCCGAAGATCAATAACTTTAATTCGTTAATCCACCAGTTGCTTCCACCATTACTTTTCATTTCGTGATTTCTTTGGTTAAAAATCGCAGGTAGTAACCGTATCTGTAGCATATCTATCACTCGTCAACAGGTAGTGTTCAATTTGCCACTTGAGCGGTTACAGTGCTACTACTCCCATCGACTGCTACAATAATCGTGTTAATGTGGTATTTTGAAGGAATAAAATGTCAATTACAATCCTTCTTCCGTATTTGGCAACCAAAACGCCTAAAAAATACAGAAATATAATCAGCCATTCATAAAAACTTAAATTAACTGTAAATGACGCAAAACATTTTTTTTTAAAGAATTCACCATGATAATTGTAAGTTTCACAAAAACTTTCACAAATTTTTCAATTTTATTAAACTCGTATAGTATGACATTGGTGTAAGTGCTTTTATTGTTTTACGTCATTTACACTTTTTGAAATACTACTTTCTTACCATATTTGTACAAGCGCTGGCTAACATCATATATTTAGGATTAAATTGAACACACTGAACCGCGCCGTTATGATCACCAGCTAAAACGCTAACTTTAATTCCGACTTCCGCGTTCCACACGTAAATTTTTCCATCAGTGGACCCTAACAATAAATTCAATCATGTAAGATACATTTCGAAAAGCACAAACCGGTCTTGAACGTTTGGTTATGACAGGCAAAATTTACCTGAAAATACGAATTGCGAATCTGGACTAAATGAAGCCTCTAAAGGAATGCGTTTTGAATTTTGATGCCCCTATTTATAACACAAAAAATTACAATTAATTTAGTATACACAGAAAAACCTAAAATAATCTTATCCTCAGCATACCACAAAAGTATGAAGCGGCGTGCCTTGGAACGCGTCTATCAGCCTTATAACGGAACCATTTGTAGAAATAAGAATAGTTTTACCATCTGGACTAAATTTAAGCCCTGTCCAATCACAATCTTTTTCTTGTTGCATTCGGAACGAGTTGAAGGGACCTTTGTCAAACGATCGCAAATCGTATAATTTGACAAATTCTGAATTAACTCCTGCAGCAAAAATTAATCCTTCAGGATCAAACGCCGCAACAGGCCTTCCTGGAAGATTCATTGTTCCCTAAGAAAATTAACCTTCAAAATCCCATTCATAAAATTACAAATTTTCGCAACATTAAATTTCTACCTGGCAATTTTGAGACCTTAAATCCCATAACCTAACCGTCTTATCAATTGAACCTGATAAAAATGTGTCATCGATCGGAGACATACATAGCGTAACTACCCTAAAAAAAATAAATAAATATCATTAGTTGCTTATAAAAATAGATATAATTATAAACAAAATGAAGGCCATTAAGCGTTCAATAAAAAAAGAAACGGCCCACTTCCATTAATGTAATTAAAGCTACCGGTAGCATTCAAAAATGTTTGCTTGGCTAAAAATGCATACAATATAATGTAATACATTGTACTTACTTTCGCGTGTGACCAGGGAAGTATCTTATATACTTATTGTCATGTAGTGATAAATACCGTAACGTATCTGAAATGCAAACAATATTAAATCAAACATTTTTCAATATCAAAAATTTTGGGGAGGCGTTTTACCATCAACTTTTGTTGAAGAATGTATGGCTGTGTTAGGTGCATGGGTAAATCTAATCAGGTCTACTCCATATTTTTTGCTGTTCAACGTGCGTTTGTGCCTATTAAAAAATTTTGAGAAAAAAAAAAACCACGTTAACATCAAATTCATGGGAATACAAAAATTATAATTGTCACAGCCATTCACAAGCACGACCTCACATAATTATTCATCAATAATTAAATTTAAATACAGTAGATTTTTAGTGGTATGGTCTTTTATGAGCACACAAGTACACATGAAAATCTATTCAATGTATAAAAAAAAAATTAAATAAAAATGCCTATATAAAAGCACGCGCATTTAGTTTGGCGCTCAATCTGCGCCATATTAATGCCATGGAGCGCCTTATGTCACGCGCTCGACTTAATAATTGACGTTTATAAAGACGACTAAAATTACAAGTCGATTGGCAACTGTATTTATGGATAATAAGTGGTGGATAATGTGAGGGGCTTGTGTGTTTACACTTACATTCCTTTTTCACAATCATAAATAACAATAGAGTCATCATCACTACTCGAAATGAGAGTTTCGCCATTTGAAGAAAAGTCCAAGCTATTTATGCGATCCGTATTTTCTCGAAATACTTTGGCCACACGGAAACTCCTCACCACGTGGTCAACTAACTTCATTTTTGTTCTTCTGATATCGGTTGGATATCAATTTTTATATCCAAATTACAAAAATTAATTAAATAATTTGGCCTTCGATTGATATACATGAGATTAGCGAATACGCACAGCAATGGCGCTAACAACGCCTTTAGTATACGGAATGAGTTCTTATTGGATTAAATAAGAAATGTCGCATTTCTACATTTATAACATTTTAAAATAATTATAAATTAACGTACGTAATTTTAAAGTTAATTTTAATTAAGTAATATTATACTTTTTTTTCGAATAATGTTTGATTGACGTCATATAAATGATGTCTGTGAAAATTCGGTTGTAGGATTTTTCGTTGACGGACTATTCGTCGACAAACTGTGGCCCAAGATGGCCATCCAGAAAAGTAAAATTAATACAACGTAATCTTAACCTATGTTATAGCCAATATAGGCCTAACCTAACCATAAATCAATAACATTTCCTCTGGATAGCCCTCATGAGCAACAGTAAAAAAACAGTAGTCGACGAATAGTCCGTCGACGAAAAATCCGCATACCGAAAATTCATGTACCTGATGTCATGCTTACGTCATTAATGACGTTTGTTTGTTTACATCTTGTCGACCGCTGGCTTCTGAAATTGAGATTAAGGACTAACAGCTTTTTATTGTTAATACTAGAATTTTAAATATTTGAATTTAATATTGCAGAAACATTATTCTAAATTTCAGTGAATCCCAAGCGGAAAAATATTTAAATGGTAAATTCTAGATAGAACCATACCTTCGCAATTTATGTGGCGGCGAATTCTGATGATGCTTGCAGCTCCTTGCTGCATGTTGAACACATGACATTGTCATGTTTGGGAAGGTTAAGCACTTTATTTTATATCAGAACAAAAAGTTTCGTAATTTTTCTGGTATCATTCTTAAATATAGTAGAGCAACAATGTCGACCAAGCTGCAACTACGAAACGATATAATCGATATGTTTAAGAGCGCATTGGATCAAGTTTCTCCCAAGAAAATGATCACTTCAGCTATAACTAAAAATGCTGAGCTCTGTCGTTTAAACGTATGCGAGAAAGAATTTGAGTTTAATCCCAATCGTATATTCTTGGTTGGATTTGGAAAAGCGTCAGGTGAAATGGCAGCAGCGACACGAAATTTAATAGGGAAAGATCTTCATCGAGCCGTTCTGAGTGTACCTCATGGTACAACAGCTGCCGTCAGGTATAATTTCCGCTTGTTAACATTAAAATAACACTACAATATGTCCAACAGTATTTTAATTAATGGAGAGAAAAAGATGAACTTGTTGAGTTCGTTTCGCTCATTATAAATCTTGAAGCTTGCCAGCATTGAGCTTTATGTTAAATACAATGTTTTATAAAAACAGTTGCATTACTTTTTCGCCATACTATTATACCATGAATATCGATTGTAAAAAAAAATTTAAATAAATTAAAAATTCAGTTGCGCCACATTGAATGATGATCCCAAGTTCGAAATCTATGAAGGTGCCAGAAATAATTTACCTGATGAAAAGTCCATGCACGCCGCTAATGAAATTTTAAAACTAGTGAGAAAGTTAGAAAAAGACGATCTTTTACTGGTCTTAATTTCAGGTAAATGCATATAAACATTTTTATTGAAATTGAATATCATTTCATGTGATTTATAAAAAAATCTGGTAAAGGCGGTGGATCAGCGTTGTTGCCCGCACCGATTGCACCCATAACACTGCAAGAAAAACAATTGGTGACGAAAATGTTGGCTAGTGCTGGCGCCACCATTCAAGAATTGAACGCAATTCGCACTCGATTGTCCGAAGTAAAAGGAGGAAAGTTGGCGAAAGTTGCCCAACCGGCACAGGTAATAACATGGGGAAAATTTTGATTTCTTTCTATAGTACAAAGTTTAAACAAATGCCGAAACTTAATTTAGGTGATAGCCTTGATTTTATCTGACGTTATCGGTGACTCGCTAAGTGTTATTGCCAGCGGACCTACATAATATTATGTTAGCGACGATGCATTAACATCTTCTGATATTTCACAAATTATTTCGAAATATAATTTAGAAAACAAGTTACCTTCTTCAGTTAAAGACATTTTAAAAAAGTTGCCGGAAAAAGTGTCCGCGAGTTTTGAAAAGCCATTTCGTATTGACAATTTCTTAATTGGAAATAATACAATCGCGTTAAATAGTGCAGAAAAGCGTGCCCAGAATCTTGGTTACACCACGTTGGTTTTGTCGTCAACAGTAGAAGGGGAAGCGTCACATTTAGGGCAATTGTACGCGCTCATTGGACAATTTTTAAGTACAACATTTCGAAATGACACTTATGAATTGGAGTCGTATGCGGAATTAAAAATAAAAGCAGAGAATCATGGTATAAAAACTGATAAATTGGAAAAAATAATGAAAGTGTTGAAAGGAACTAATAAATTGGCAATAATTTCCGGTGGAGAAACGACCGTTAGAGTGCAAGGAAACGGTTTGGGTGGAAGAAATCAAGAAACTGTTTTAGCGTTCATGTTAGAAATGAAATCCCTAAACATCCCCGCAAACTGTGAGGTCGCATTTTTATCAGCCGGTACTGATGGTCAGGATGGCCCTACCTCTGCTACCGGGGCAATTGCTTATCAAGACCAAATGAATGAGCTGTCGAGAGAGGTTCTCGAGTCATATTTGAACAATAACGATTCGCATACATTTTTTAAAATCTTTAAACCGGACGATTTAATCGTTACGGGTGTTACCGGAACTAATGTAATGGATATTCATATTTTACTGTTAAGTTTTAGTTTATAATATACCGGTATGTTTAAATTATAGTTTTGGGAGGAGCATATAATGAACCAGCAAGAAATTATAACGAACAAACCCTGGGTATTTAATTTTAGATTTCAAAGCATTATATCAAATTCATTACAAATTTCGAGAATGTTTTCGGATGTTATCAATTCCCAATGTTTTGAGACTATCACAAATAAAAGCCAATTACAGGTAGACACAATTGCGTTAACGATAATTAAAACATTCGACAAATGATTGTCATTTGTATATATAAAAAATATAATTGAAAGCAAGTTATTAATGTGGCAGTAATATGGTTATAATACTAGTCTTACTAGTATAACTTAATAAAAGTATTAAGTTTAGTTTACTACTTTTTGAAAAAGTTAATAATTATTATTATAAACTTACATGTAACTATTAAATTTTATAAAATTAGTTACAAGGAGAAAATGTCTATTGTATCAAAAATTTCTAGTTTTCTTCATTTCTAAGTAAATTATTATGGAAACGTATCATTTAGGTGTTACGGTTATCTTTAAAAAAAAATTGTTTTACCGATGCATAATTATGCAATATGACAACTACAATATTATCCACCCGTATTTTTCAAGATTATTATACCTCAGCTATCACTTCTTGCTTTTTAACCTGGATTTCGTAATAAAATGCCATATTCAGAAAAATATTAAACTATTTTATAATTAAATTTCTGTCGTAATGTTTTGACTCAACTTTTTTTTCCTAGGCATCATGGTAAATATGGATAGTGAATAAACCAATATGAACGTTTTCATAAAAAAAAATTGCGATAAAATTTTAACATCTGTCCATAAAATTAATATAAAGCATCTAGAATTCAAAATTAATTTCTAGCAATTTAAGCACCGGTTTTAAAAGCGAATTATCACTGAAAATTCCATATACTTGTATAATATAAATGTTCAACAATATAATAAATCTAAACTCTCTCACGTATTTAAAGAATAAACAACTGTCTTGCCTATTTTTTAAAATAATATACAAAGTTGATAACCAAACGAGATATAGCAAAAAGAAAATGGTTTGCGCCTAAAATGAATACTACTGTAATAGCAAAAGACAAAAACAAGTTGTTAATCAAAGTAAATAAGGCAAAATCTACAAAATGTAAGTGTTATTATAGGGAAGCAGTAATTAACTATTACCTCGTCTACTTTGATTTTATTTACAGGTTTGTCTTTTACCATTCAAAATTAAATACTTTTCATTCAATTGACAAGATTATCTCATTATCTAACTATTCAAATTAATAAAGAAATCATACAAAAAATTATTAGGGGTTCTCTGTGAGTGCATATTACGCAGAAGAGCAAGAATAAAATTGCTCTAACGGTAATAATATCTGCTCACCAAGATGTTTAAGCGTAGAAAATTAGATATTTATATAAGAATCATCAAACACACTTATGCAGGATCAAAAGGAACACGAGCATAATATGGATTTCGACGAATAAAAAGTGTCAAGTGAAACCGTAAAGGGATGTTTTTATAGATCAAAGTCGATTTAAGTAGCATGGAAGATGCTGTGAAATGTGATAACTAATGATGACTAAGATAAGAAAGCTCAAGCCACATCCACTTTAAACGGACTTCCTGGGATATGATCTTCACCCCATTTACAAACCAAAACGTAATCACCACGGTCCTTAACTTGGTAATTTACCTGATAGTTATTGTGGCCAACGTGTTTAATAAATACCTCTTCGCTTGGATTTTTAGGTCCGTGTAAACCAACGTATAATATGTTATCACCTAAAACAAAATAAAAATTGAGTAAACCACATAAATAATAATTATTTAACACTATAGAAATGTACCCCCATCCGAAGCATTTACGGTGAACATATTTTGTTTGCCAAGATAAGCCTTTTTAAGTCCCATTCCTTTGCAAGTGACTTTATTAGCGTCCGATTTAAATCTTGGCATAAGTTGTATTGAAGTGCGACGACCTTGTTTATGTACTGTTTCAACGACGACGGAAGACGTTTCTTGAATACCCGCTTCCGTAACAGCATCACCTATAACAATACAATGTATACTGCATTATAAATACTTCTAGCATCAAAAGTTTTGACTGTGTGTACCGGTGCATTTAATTTTAAAAGGTGAACCGGCAATGTGGTATCCGTTATACTTGACGGTTATAAAGTAATCTCCAGGTGCTAGCGGAGTATAACGCACTTTATAACCTTCCTCTACTTCTGTGCAATCCATGGATACTTTTGAAGGCCCATCAATAGTCACAGCTAAAGTTCCAGCTCCAGCATTGCAAGTGTCAACGATGAAGTCGGTTTTAACACCTATTTTAAAAGTTATTTTTAAATCATACGGGTAAATAATAAACAATCAAAATAAAAATAATGTACCTGTCTTAACATCCTTAAGCCCATTTCCGTGAGCGTGTACAGCAGCAGGATCACAATCATCAATGCCAATTCTAATACGGAACGGACTTCCAGGTATGTGCACTCCATTAAATTTAACGTGCAAACTATGGACACCATTTTCACGTGGCACAAACCTCAAGGCCCATTGATCTAAAAAAAAAAAAAATTATAAGCCATTCTAAAGTAATTAACCATTATTAAAAATTTACTGTCGTCAATTGCTGTTAAAAAGCAATCGTCTTCCACTCCAGATGGGGCAATTGCTTTAGCGTCAAGGGTTCCACGGGCTCCGTTGGTGTGTAAAATAAACGAAACCGGTTTATCAACTTGAAGACCACTGTCAGGCATATTTCCAACTTCAATTTTTCTTGCCTCGGCCAACTCTGGAGTTACATAAACTTTGTATGGACTGTCTGGAATATGTTGATCATTAAACTTAATGCCAACACGATATTCTCCTGCAAAATATAAAATTAGTATTAGATTTTTCAATTCAAAATACTTTTAAAAGTACAAATATGAACCAGGTTCAGTAACACTGTAAGTCACATGGCACGATCCGTCTTTGCGGTCATTAAAGTTAATTTCAGCCTTTGAAGGGCCTTCAACAGAGATTGCTAAACTACCAGCACCTGCTTCCCTGGTCCAAACGTTAAAATCAGCTAATAAACAAAAATATTCAAAATTATAAATTTGAGTTCAATAAATATTTTTATATCTTTTATTACCTGGTTGATTTACTTCTCCTCTTTCCAAACCACTGCCACCAGCGTGAACGCGGTGAGCACCAAAATCACGTAGCGGACCCACAGTGAACTGGAATGGGCTTCCTAACATTTTAAAAAATAAGTACTTTAATAAATAAATTCTTAATTAAAATTAATCAAAAGCTTCATATTAATGTAACGATGAAAGAGTTACAGCATTTTTCTTAATATAATTGCTTACCTGCTACATGTATTGCTACTGTCGTAATTAAATAAAAGCAGCATTAAAAATAAAGCAAAAATCTTTGCACAAATAGTTAGTCAAAGTAATCTATATTGTTAACTAATAAATGTTGAATAATCATCGATACTGAAATAAGATATTCACAAACATAACGTTATAAGCATGCTTCCACCGATAGTTAACTCTTAAAATAAATCCACAACTCACCAGGTATATGAATATCTTTATATCGAACACTGACTGTGTGTACGCCAAGTTCCTGCGGAATAAAGTTTACCGCGTACAAATAATCTTCTAATGTGACAATTTCTGCATCGTCTATTACTCCAGATGGACTAGCGACGGATGCAGTTAAATCGAAAGGTGAGACTCCTAAATTTAACAATGAGAATCGATTAATTATTAATTCAAGTTGTGCAAATAAAATTAATATAACTGCAGTCACCTGGTAATTTGAAGGTCAATCTGCAATTGCTTCCAACTTCCGTTATAGGAACCGCTTCTCTGTCTTTCTTGATTCGTTCAGTTTGACGATTACTACCTTCTCCAACAACTTTTACAGTATAAGGAGATCCTAATCACAAGTGGTAAACATAAAATTTTAAATAAATATAAATAAAGGTAAATATCACAGCATATCACCATCAACATGATGGTCAGCGAATTTCAAATTGACAATGTAATATCCAGGTTCGGTGGGTTTATAACTAACGGTGAGAGTGCCATCATCATTATCTTTGCACTGAATATCGGCTTTGCTCGGTCCTTCAATAGATAAACTAAGGCCTCCATATCCAGCATTACGGGTATCAATATGAAATTCGTTATCCTTTTGAGTTTTTCCCTCTTTTAAAGCGTTTCCACTGACTTTCACTTTCTTTGAATCTCCAACTTCCTTATCACCAACCATTATTTTAAATGGACTATTTGCAATGTGCTTTCCTTGACGTTTCACACTAACAGAGTGCTCTCCAACTTCACGTGGAGTGAAAGAAATTCCTAAAATAAAAAAAAACTCATTTAATTTTCGTCCACAAAGATTAATAATACCCGCTGATAAAAAAAAATTATTAAAAGCCATCTTACCCAAATGTCCATTTGGCAATTTCTTTACAAAACACGGTTCTTCCAACCCTGTTGGGGCAGTAATAGAAGCATTGAGATTCTTAATATCTTGTTCTTTGACTTTTAATGAAACTTCGCTAGATGAGCCCACCGAGATTTGAGATCGTTTTCTTCCTTCCCCAGTGATTTTAGTTGTAAATGGGCTACCTTTAATATGCTTGTCGGCAAACTTAACTCCAATCTTGTATTCGCCAGGTGCAGTTGGCAAATATGACACACTAACGGTTCCATCTTTGTTATCAGTGCAACCAATTTCCGCCTTCGATGGCCCTTCTACAGCTAATGAAAGACCACCTGCACCAGCGTTTTTGGTAGTGATTGTGAAGTGACAAGCTTCACCGCATACACCGTGAACTAGACCGGGACCATAAGCTGTAACATAACCGCTTGAAAGAGAATCCACGTGAAAACGGAACGGACTTCCTGGTACAAATAAATACTTGTTAAATTTATCTAAAGAAATTAATTAAAATAAATAAATAATTTTAAACCTTGCACGTGCTCTTGATTGAATTTAACGTGAAGTTCATGAAGACCCTCCTCTCTGGGTTCATATCGAATGCTGACGGTTCCGTCGTGATTATCGACGATTGAAGGGCGGTCCACACTGCCCGAGGGCATTTTGACTTCAGCTACACAATTATCGTAAATATTTCAGAATTGTAAACTTAATCAAAATCGAAATAGTTATGTAACTACCGGTTACTTTTCCACCTGATGTAGGTATAGGTATATTACTAAGAACGATAGGAGTGTAAGTTTCAGTTTCAGTAGTTTCAGTGACTTGTTTTGTTTGTCTTGTAGTTCGTTTTTCAACGTAAGTACGTTTGGTAACCTCTTCTGTTGTAGCCTACAATAAAATAATTGCATAACATGTTATTTAAGTAGAATTATATGGTGTAATACTTCTAAATTTTAATTTCAAAATATGAACAAGAAACTTAAATGAAATTCGTAGAGTGTAAACGTTTGTTCAAACAATGAACCAAATGATGCGAAATGTCCATCGCAAACATTGTAAGTATGTTGTAAATTCCTCAAAAAGAAATATTCGCAACTACTTGTTAATCATTACCAAAAACTAATTCGTTTATAAACACATTTTACGAAAAAGCAAATGCATTTTATGCGCAAGGCCATTTTCTAATCAAAATCCTCGCGTAAAGTCAATACAGTAATTCAATTCGTTGCTCCATCTTCAGGCAACAAACAGGATATTTGCTCGATTCTGGTTGTTTATTTATTATTTTTTTTTTAAATATCATAATAATAATAATAAAAAAAATACGGTAGTTAAGCTATAATAAATAGGAAACATTCACCTTTACACTGACATTTTTTTGACACGCTATAATATCACTTTTTAAAAGTTTCTTAAATTTGTTAGCACTGTAGTCTACCGTAGCAATAATTACTCCGTATAACAATAAAGCCCAAAGTTTAAAAACTTTTTAAATAAATCATTATACTGTATAGCAAACAATAAAAGAGAAAATCAACACGAAAATTTTTTTTAAAGGAAATAAAATGAATCAATAATTTATTATTTAGACGAGTAATAATGTTATGTATACTCTAAACTAAATGTTATTAATCCAAACCAATTGCATAACTGACCTGTTGCCAAAGTGGCCACCGATACCATGATCGTTGATGCCATCGAGAGTTAAAAGGAAACACAAGCTCATTATCCACAGGTAAAAATGTCACCTGCCTAGAAAATAACCGTTCGCGCATTTTACCGTTATAAATGCCCGAGTATGACCGGGTAAGATTAGCGTTCTTCTCTATAAAGAGATTTTCTGTGTGTGCTATATTTTGGTGATCAAACAGGTGTCAAATGAACCACCCCACTTTCGAATAAACGACGTGCTCAAGTTTCTCTAACAACCATTGACGCACTATCAATGTACACTAACAATTCAGCCTATTCTCAACTGGTTTGCTAGGAGAAATGGGTTTGCTTCAACCAAACCACACCCAAAAACAAACTTGAAAACGTTATTATTGTCGCTAACTGACATATGATTTGCTGACTGAAGTATTTGATGAGGAATTTCAACCGGATTTGCTGTTTAGTGAGTGTGTCATTTCATTATGACACAAAAAACAAAAATATACAATTTTTTTAAATATCAATTCAGAAATCATGTTACACAATTTTGGAAGTTCGGTAATAAAAAAAAAAACTAATTACGGTAGTAATTCAAACCTCAAACGTGAATTCTGAATTGATTTTTGATTTTTATGATTAAGATATTTTAAATCATTTTGATAAAGAATTTTTCAATAATTATTTAAATGAAATCTATTAAAAGAAAGCCAAAAAAAAAAAATTAGAACTTGAACTCTTGATTTTGCAATAACATATAAAATTGACATGAAAACTGGTTATTTAATATTCACAACTGATCAGATAAACAAATTCTTATTTATGTTGAAATTAGGTTGATCTTTAAACTTCTCATCTTCAATCCTTTTTTAGTCATGACTATGTGCACTTCGTGCAAAATGTTTATTTTGTTAAATTCAGAAAAAAAAAATAATGACTCATTACAGAATAGCAATATAAAATAATTTTTCTTTTCTAAATAAAATATGTTTCATTTGACCAAGTTTTACATCACTATAATATGTGTTTGCCTGTTGAAAATCAAAATGCTTACTACCGGTATAACGTACCTCACGCGATAATATGATTTATGTTTATTAAATTGATTATACTAATGTATTTAAAATTCTATTGAGGTGACATTTCTTCATTGTGATAAAGTAGCTGTCAAGCAATAAAATATGACATTTAATAAAACCAAATGTTATAAATGACTTACAGTATAACTACCTTAATTATATGACCAAAAATGGTCAACTTAAAATGAGTTTTTGATTCTGACATTTATCGTGTTCCACTTAAACAATAAGTGAAACCAGTTCTTATTAATGTTGCTCAAACTAAATACAGTATCCTGAAAACTAAATACAAGTGTAAGAGTTTGGCAACCAATATGTTCTTTTTTTTTTAAAGAAAAAAAAAAAAAACAAGTAACCAATCTAATTTTTTAAATAAATATAAAAATTAGTCCTTAATTTTATTGCAAAATTTTAACACATAATTTTATGTGCATTTATGATGTTAACCATTCATTCATGTATTTTCCTCATTCTAAAGCGTTAAATTTTATCAATTGAGTGCTTTCAACCTTGACTTTATTTTAGACTACGATAGAAATTTTCAATTCATGTTCATTTCCTATATATACAGTACTGACAATGTAGTCTCTTTTCCATTTAATGGGTATTAGTTTATTCTTTTAGTTTAACTGCCTCCTGTTTTAGATGACTTTACTCGTACGCCTTTTTACATCTTGATACTGTTTATCGTTTCCCTTGGCAGTTTATAGTTTTCAAAACGATTCATGTCATTTAGACTTGCATGCCACTGTTTGATATTATTGCACTTTTAAAGTTTCCTACTAGCAAAAAGGTCTCGGCTCAATGCCAATAATCACAAATTCACCACAGCAAATCATTCGGTAGCAAACAGATACCCACTCAAGTTAAAGATAAATAACAAAGCCCTCCATGTGGGTTCATTAAACACACAGAAAATGTTACTGACAAGCGAACGCAAATACGTGTAAATGCTATATCAAAACATTAGCTTGTCAAAACCACTTTATAACGTAAATGATTTTTCTCAATCCGAAAATATAAACAGTGATAAATTTATGCGCAATTTTTATCCTCTTTTTCATTTACAAATTAATAAAATATTTATTTTAGCTTATAAAATGAGAAATTTAAAATTTGGTTATAATATATATTAGTTTAACTAATATTACTAAAATAAAAGCTGAGCTACAGCATTTATAAATTTACGCAGAGATTTATCGTTGATACAACATGCAATTTTAGCATTTAGCATGCAAACGTTTGCGCAGCGACACTATTTTTATCGCAAAGTTTGAGGCAGTTTATCGTTGAAATAAAATTTAAGATCAACATGTACACACCTTCAAACAACCCCTGCCAAATATTTACTAGCTCGCGGAAAAAGGCATTTGAAAAATTTAAATTTAGCATTACTGATCCCTATAGATTAAAATTACTCGTAAACTAATCGAGCTCAAAAGATATACGGTATGAAGAAAAAAAAATTCCTTTTCGCTTTTAATTTAGCTTACTCTTGAGAGAACTTAATAGAATTATTTTATAACCATTGTTATATAAATAACCAAGAAACTAACAATCAATTAAAAAAATATTACTGTATGTTACGCTATTTTATCATAATATAAAACAAAAGCGCAGAAGTAATGCTGCCAACTAAGGTTCCGCAATATAATCTAATAATTTGAAAAGCACTTTTTCTCCACCGGGAAGGGATGCACCATCAATTGTAAGCAATTTTTGTAACTTTTCTTGTATTATATTGACGACAATACAAGAAAATATTTTGGTAAAATTATTTAGTCTAGACTAAAAATATATATAAAAAAAGAAAACGATGCCAAAATAATTTAAGAATAAAACACATTTTTAAATCATTACAACTTGATGTACAAGTTTTAACTTCATATCTAAAATAACATTTTCGTTTAAACATCTATTACTTAACCTTCACTCAATGCAATTTTCATTAATAAATCTACATTCACGAATTTCTTATTAAAAATAATTATGAAAAATTTACCCAATTAAAACAACTGTGCATTCAATTTTACATTTTTTAAAAATATCTTCGCATTTTAGAGATAACTAAGAGAAAATAATTTCTTGTCATTTTGCATTTTTAATTAAACTCATTTTATATACCGGTATTAATTATAATAATATCAGTACGGTACTTTTTAAATACCGGAAATACAAATTATTGGTTAAAAAAATTATATTAATCAAGAAATATAGAATTGTACTTACTCGAAAAATAATCTACAGTATATCCAATTTAAATAAAAATTCGGATAATTTCAGAAAACTCGCGTGCAGCAATTCGTATAAATGCACTGTTGATAACTCTTTGACTACAACCAAACAATCCTGAATATGACCATTCAGCATTCACTAAAAGGGTCAAAAATAGTTGCGGCTTACACGGAATTGAATCAAAGATTGATAGTTTGTTTCCGCAAAAATACACAAAAAAAAAGCATCTATACAACCGCTTAAAGTAAAATTGGACTTAAAGGAGGAGCGAATGAAAAAGTGCAAAAGCAAAATATATGGAATAGATGTGATACTAAGATTACAAAGAGGGCGTGTGTTGCAGCCATAATCACCCACTAATCTATAAACCTGCCGAGATTCTAAATCCTTCCCCTCATATTACCACCCACTGCCATATTTGTGCAAGGAATCCGTAACCCGTGTCAATTCGGGGGTAAAACAACCTAGCTCCCAAATTTAGATTTTCCACCCAAAATGTTTACCGAAAGTAACTTTTCTACATTAGAATTGCTATAGGCTGGTTACCGCGTGCAAGCGTCATGGTGCCGTAATATCGCAGCGGCAAAAAACGAGGGAGTTGCACTAAATCTATCTTCATTTTAAACTCTATACTTGACTGATTTAAGACTATATGCGGTTTAAAAGCCAAAAAAAAAATCCGACATCTTCAAAGTGAAACGACAAAATACAAAAATAAGAATTTGTTTACGCACAAAAAATTATTACTCGATGATAATGTAAAAACATATTAATTCAAATAAAAATCTATTTTTAAAAAAATATATATTATATTATTAGGTATTAATGATTAAATGAAGTTCGCGTGGTAGTAGTAGACGATACACTTTTAACCCAATAAACCTCGGCTCCATCATGGACAGATCCACCTCGGACAATTTCACTGTGAACATTTTGAAAGCTACCACCAGGTTGAACCTATATAATTTTATATAACAGTGACCAAACATTTTAGAAATGGTTCAAATAAAGAGAATAAACAGTCCATCAGTCAACAGTAGAGAAAAAGTCATACAAGGAAGCCGTCTTTAAGGGGTCTATTTTAATCAAATAACCAGTAAGCCTATATTTCTCGTTCTATAAAAATAATTTTGCGAAGTTTTAATGCATTGAAATGCTGGATAAATAACTCCCAACTAATAATATCTATATCATAATCTATTTCAACTAATAAAATGTTAACGCAAAATATTTTCTTAAATACCGGTATACTAAAATACTGTACAGTATAACGAAAAATTAATTATGATAGGGAACCAAAACGCAGATGTAGCTACAACAATTTTAAAATGTAAATCGTTCTCATACCTATTGCATGCCTGTGCAATTTTTATCGTTAACTTAAATCTTAAAGTTTAAAAATAGAAGACACACCCACGAATTTCGTAATTAAATTATACACCGCTGCGCGAAATTGGTTTACGACTAATTAGAAACAGGCACCCAATGCCAGAGGTAATAAAAACTTAAAATAGTAATCATAAATGTTTTAAACATCCTGTAGCATCATAACCATATAAATTATCGTGACTAAAAATAAGCATAAAAAAAAAAACTTCTAAATAGGTATGGTAAACTTATTATACAAAATTCTGATATGCGCAAAAATATCCCTGCCATCTAAACGAAAAGGAAAATCAAAATGTTGCACTTTGAATATATTATATTCTTTTTAATGTTTTTATTCTTTTGAGTAATGCAATAATAATGATGTAATCGCTGATAGTTAAAAATTAATAATTTTGTAGTTTATTAACATCTTAAAACTGAGTTAAAAATTGTTAATTTAATTTGTAAGAACAAAAATGCTTTTTTAAAAAATTCGTTTGAAATCCGTACCGGTATCTTGCCGGTACTACAATATTTTTTTAGTTCCAAAATAAATATGGGATTTTATTACCAAAAATGCTGACCCTTTACCGTTGACTTTTTGCAATAAGCCAGCTGACAGCGTTTGGCAAGGCGTGTAAAAAACTTTTCATCTTCACCCTTTCCAGTGTCAAGCACTTAAAGCTAAAAGTGTGCCCCATTCAATTTATAAGCGGATTATAATAGACACTGAACTTTAGTAGTGTCAACCGAGTCAGTTGACAGCGCCGAAATATTAAAAAAAAAAAAAAAAAAAACAGCTACAAAAGAGCCTGCACTTAATTTTGCCAAATCCTTCATCACAAAGAGTTTACAGTATTCTATTTCTTTCGTACTATCTTGCCAACTTGTTATATAATTACACAACAAACTTAATTCCTTGTTGTTTCTTAATGTTATCATATGGGTTTTTTCAAAGAAAAATATTACGATATACTGTAATAATTATAAAATACATAAAAAAATATTTTTTTAAAAAAACCTTGTTCTTATGGGGTAATTGTTAAACTAAATTTCTCTTACGTTGTAAAAAAAAATAACTGTTTTATAATAATTTGTAACACAACATTTTTCTAATGCAAACCATAAAGTTGGTGTGCTTGTTCAATGTTTTCCCATTTAAAAATGCGTCATCATGCTCCAATAAACGTGATAATTAAGTGTCATAATGATATGTCTATAATAAAAGAAATTCTATAAAACTGCAGATGCTCTGGCGCTTTTCCAAATGTCAATTCGAATCACAGGAAATCTCTGAATAGAAGAGTCATGTAGGTACACAAAACAATAAGTATAAAAATAAAACCTACTCTGCAACTAATAAGGTGTAATGAACCGGCTAATCAATATTATTCTTTAAAAACTCCCAAATAGGAAGTCACGTTATATCATATCCTTCTTATCTATAACTTTTAAAAACTAAATGTCATTTATATGTTAAATCTTTCTACTTTACAAAAAAAAAAATACCTAGTTGAAAATTACATTGATAAATACAGTACAACTTTAAAAAAATAAAAATAAAAAACAGCGGTTTTGTTTGAACCTCAAGTAAATATTTTAAAATGAAATTAACTCCTAGTCAGATTTCATAACAACAACTACAAAACAACTAATAAATCATCATGTTCAACTGAATCTAATATTAACGACGTTAAAGAGTTTTCAGAGGTTGGTACAAAAAAATTAACAACTTCACAATTGGCGACTGCATGCTCTTTTTTTAGCTTTTTCTTCGTGCATGCAGTAAGTACGTGCCTTGTTTTGCACGAGTTAAATTCATTTTCGCATTTGATTCTGACTTAAAGTGGCTTCATTATACTTGCGATGACGATCGCGTTAAGACTGTAGCAGTTACTTTCCCTCATCTTTCTTTAACAATTTAAGTTTAGTTAACTCGAATTTCTCTCTTTCTTTTCCCCTTTCTCGTGCACAAGTGACTTGAGCTAGTATTTCACCGGTCCATAAATGGTGCGATCGTTTTTAAACATTTTCGTATATTTCAACGCAAGCTCGATAACAGCTTAATGTGCCGCAAATGCAAATATTTTGTGTCAGAAAACAATCTATTATACTCGAATTTAATTGTGATAATATAAGACTAAAATTAGTTTACTTTTCAATTTATTATTCAACTGAGCCAAAACTAAAACGTAAAGATAAATCGCTAAAATGTTTACCTATCTGTAATCCTAATAGTAATTAGCAACGTTGCTTGGTGGAGTATGCCAAAGTAAAATGTACTCCCTCCCACCTTCAAAAAAGTCATATGTTGAAAAGGAGATGACAGTTCCAATACCCAGTAGTGTTATGGGATTTACAAGTGATAACAGACGATAATGATATCTCATCAGTCATTTACACATCATGCACACTTAAACGAACATGCATTATGTAAGACTGCGTATCGATTCTTTTAAAAAAAATTAATTTTTTTGGTATTGCCTGCCTTAAAAATATTTTTTTTCAATTTAAGTTTTACTAAATATCTATTTCTTTCTTAATAGAATTACATTTTGAGAAAAAGATTGAATGCAATTTATTATTTTAATATTAAAAAGAAAATTTGTCAGTCTAAATAAAAATAAATGGACACTTACCACAAATTTGTAAACTCCATTTGGCACTGGTTGTCCTCCAAATTTGACGTTCAATGTATATTCTCCGGCATCTTTAACATTATAGTAGATGCTGAAAGTACCGTCGTGATTGTCTTCGATATTGATATCTACATCGCTGCCACTGTTGCTTCTAATACGGCAAGTAACATTTCCAGCTCCTGCTTGCTTAGCATTAACTGTAATGCAACATTCTTCCCCAATTGATAACGTTTGTTGAATTCCTTCTGCAATAATATTTACGATATTAGCGAGAGCGATTATAATACAGTAATCAATTAGATTTGCAAACGTTTACCTGTTATATTGCACTTTTCGGCAGTGCCAGTAGGATTAGCAGTGACAGTAAATGGAGAGTTAGGCACATCCTGTCCGCCGTATTTAACTTGGACCTTGTATTTTCCAACATCATCTGGGATGTAAGATGCTTTAAAGGTACCGTTACCATTATCAACTACTTTAACTTTTCGTGGAGTATTATCAGGACCCTTTAAAATGAAAAATATATAGGTACAAGTAAAGATAACTAAATTAGGAAATTACCAAGACGTTAACTTCGAGGTCGGCAAAACCCGCATCTTTTGTGTCAATGGCAAAATCAACTGGAATACTCGCAGGTAAAGGTTTACCGCTCACACCTGGACCAGTCACTTTCACATTTTTAGGTTCAACTTTAGGTTTCACTTGCATTTGAAATGGGCTATAAATAAATATTAATTCAGAATTACACCCCTGATTTTCAGAAATGAAATACAAAATTTTATTTAGTTCATTGGAACCTTTTGGGAATATCTTTTCCATCCCAAGTAACTTTAACATTGCATTTATTTCCTTCTGGCGGCGGCATGTAAGTGACATCATATGTTCCATCCATGTTATCTTTTATGACAGCCTTTTTCGGAGCTGGCCCTAAATTAACATAATTTGACATATAATACTACGTGTATTATTACTTTAAAAAAGAAAAAACATACCTTTATCAGTTTGCACATCAACGTTCAAAGGTGCTTTGCCAGATCTAGTGGCATCTACCTTGAAATTACCTTGAACATTAGCTCTACAGTTTTGCGGTTCCAACCCTGGTCCATAAGCGCTGACTTGCGAAGCATCGACAGTATTATCCACTGGTACTCTAAACGGGCTCCCTATAATTTTACCACGTTATAAATATCTGCTTAGCTTCGATATTTCCGTCAATACTGAAATGTACCAGGGATATGCTGATCTGCAAATTTTATGCTAATGTCATAATCTCCAGATTCAATTGGGATGTATTCAACAGTACAACTTCCATCTCGGTTATCTTTACAAGTCATTTTTGCCTCTGATGGACCTTCAATTGCTAATCCCAACCCTCCTGTACCAGCACCCCTAATAAATAATATATTTTATGAATGTTCTTTTAGAACTAATTTAAATTGTGTAATACTGTACTTAGTTTCCACTGTAAATTGGTTATTTCGTTGAGTAATTCCTCGTTCTAAACCAGGACCGAAAGCGCGACATTTTCTTGGATCGCAACCTTTTCTAACAGTTACTGGATATGGACTTCCAGGAACTGGAACCCCATCATATGCAACATCCACGGCATGGCGACCTAGATGCCCATAAAAATTTGACAAACCATTTAAATAAATAATTACTTCAGTTTACTAACCTTCTTCAAATGGTGTATAGCTAACTCTGTAAGTTCCATCAGTTGCTGGTTGCACAATAGAATCAGTTTTGGCACCTGACGGATTATTTATTGTGCACGCAACTTTAGCATCGCTACGTTTTGAAACGGCACGAGCGTCCACTGTGAAATCAGTAGGAGAATCCAAAAAGACGTCTAAAATAAATATTTTAAAATAGTACTTATTATCAATCAGGTCTAATATCAATTCCAATTTAGATATTCACTTGGATCAAGACCATCCACTTTAATCTTATTAACATCAGAACGTGGCTGCACTGGAACTTTTATAGGACTTCCAGGAATTTCTTTACCAGCAAAAAATGTAGAAACCTTAACAATTATTAAAAATTATTGATTATAAAATAAAGATCGTATTAAAATATATTTTTTTTAAATTTTATTTACTTTATGATTTCCAGGATTGTCAGGAGTGTAATCCACAGAAAATGTTCCATTTTCGTTATCATTAATTTGAATGGGGACAGGTTGACCTTTGTCATTAGCAATTGCTACTTTAACATCACCTAAGTTTAGAATCAAATTTTATTACATAATTTTTCAACCTTAAACGTACCAACATTTATAAACTACACTTATTAATTAAAGTAATAATTTTTACAATTACTGTGTTAAAAAACGCAAATTTACAAAACAATGAAAATACCAGGTCCAGCTTCTCGACAGTCAATATTGAAGTGTGTCGGTGTTTGCGATTTCACTCCTGCTTCGACACCTGGACCAAAGACTTTCACTTTTGCTGGATTCGTTGGCGCAGAAACATAAACCTTTATTAAAATTAAAAACATAATATTTTAAAGTAAGTTTTTAAACATCATGTTAATTTTTTTGTTACCCTAAATGGACTATTATTAACAGCAACACCTCCATAGTTGACTTGAATAGTGTGTTTCACTGATCGTTTTGCAGTGTAAGAGCACTTAAATGTTCCATCTTTATTGTCAACTATTTTGACATCAACAGGGTTGTAATCTTCATCCATTGCTTTGATTTCAAGAGGTGCATGACCGCCGGCGCTTTTAGCATCTACCGTAAATTCAGTAAGTTTACCCACTTGGACGCCGTTTTTCTCTAATCCTGGACCGTACGCCTTTACCTAAAAAAAATAAGATATATTTAATTAGTATTCTTTCAATGTAAAGGTAAAAAATTTTAAAACATAAAAAATTAATGGAAATGGTCAAACAAAGTAAGTGTTGCAATACAAGCAAAAAAAATCACAATAAAAACCAAGGCATTAGATTAATGGGATAAAAGTAGTAAAGTAATAAAGTACAATTCTACCTTTTCGGGGAAAAAATCCGATCGAGGAACAATTTGGGCCATAAAAGGGGATTTAGGGATGTCTTCATTGTTACATAAAACATGAACTGCGTATTCACCAGCTGCAGTTGGATGATATTTCACATCAGCAGAACCATCTCCATTATCATTACATTCGATTCTAGCTTGAGAAGGTCCTTCAATAGAGAACCCTGCACAATTAAACAAAAAAGCGTTAAATAAATTTACGTTTGAATACGAATAATAAAATGCACCTAGTGCTCCTGTCTCCCCATTAGTTTCAACAGTAAAGGCAGCTGGTTCACCCACGACACCACCTGATAAACCCGGACCAAATGCCCGAATCTTGGATTCCAAATAGGGCCCAACGTTCACTTCAAACGGACTCCTTGGTATTTCATTTCCTCCATAATTAATCATAACGATATAGCGTCCTTCTTTCGTTGGATGGTAGACGCATTCATACGTTGTTCCTACTTGCTTGATATCTACTCTTTCAGGTGCTCCTCCCGGACCAATTACTTTAACTTCCGGCACCCCTTCTCCTGCTCCTTCAGTGTAGATTTTAAAATCCGCAGCATCTTTAACCCTCACACCAGTCGATTGTAAGCCACGACCAGAAGCTCTTACTCGACGGGAATCGGCAACTTAACATTATCGGATTTATTTTAATATTAAATTACATTTTTCATTAATTTATCATACCAGGAGCAACTTTAACTCCAAATGGGCTTTTAGGTATGGGTTGGCCAGTAAAAAATACATTAACAGAATGAAGGCCAGTAGCTTGAGGCACATATTCACATCTCCAAACTTCAGGACCCGTTTGGCGCACTTTAGTTGGAACAGTATTTCTATGTCCTTGAGGGTCCAAAATAATTACCTCAGCGGCTCCACGTCCGGCATCTAAAATGTTTCCGCTTTATATAATCCAATTTAAATCCAACCAGTAGCAACGCACACACCTTTAGTAAATACATCAAAGTAAGTAGGCCGACCGACCATTACTCCAGTAGGTTCCAAACCAGGTCCAGAAGCTGTCACCTTTTTAGGATCACCAGCATGTCCTTCAACTAAAACTCCATATGGGCTTTTCGGTATTTCCTTTCCGGCAAATTTAACAGTAACCTTAAGTAATAATTGCATTAATTATTGCAATTTAAAGTCATTTATGTTAAATTATTGTTACTTTGTGAGGTCCTTCAAGACGAGGTTTATATGTAACCGTGTAAGTTAAGTTTTTGTCATTGTTAAACTTGACTTCAACAGGTTCCAATTGCCCTTGAGGATTTTCTACTGATACTTCTACATTACCTTTACCAGCACTAAATGTTTCGACGGTAAAATTGGCAGGAGCTCCCACAACGACACCTACAAACATACTTCAATGTCAAACGTCGCACACATTTTCAAAAAGAATTATAAATCTAACCAGTAGGTTCAATGCCAGGGCCATAAGCTCTAACTCTATTAGGATTAGTTCGTGGACGCAAAGGAGCGTTTGGCTTTAGTTTTGCGGCTGGGTATTGTGACAAGTATGTCATCATTGACAGTTCATCTACCTTAGGATTGACCATTTCTTCTGGAGTAACTAACTATAAAATAAATGAAATGGTTAATACTTCAATAATAATTGACTGTATCACATTTATTCAAATCATCAAACCTGAGGAACAGCTAGCCAATTATTAGCCAAATCCATTGCTTCTTTCGCATTTTGAAGACTGTTTTTAGGATTCCAATCGGGCCAATCAGGACACAAACCTAAGTAATAAAATAATAAATATAAAACCTTTTTTTTTTTTTTTTTTGAAGGCATTAATAAGTAAAATACCAGGAGCTAAGGCATCGACTAAAGCTCCAATAGCTCGACCATCGTTCCAATCCGATGTAAAGTTGTTTATAGGTAAATCCGGAACTTTGCTTTGAATCCATCCCAATAGTCTTTGTTTGGGTGTCGCCCCCGCCTTGTCTCCAAAGTGGAAATCGTCTTCTCCCTCCCACATTGGCATGGAGATGGAATAATGGAGAATTAGAGTCCATATCAACCCCAGAATTAACTTCAATTTACAGTCAACAATATCTGTACTATCTATATATAAAAATTAACATAATTATTGCATTCTATTTGTTTCAATGTGTTTTAAAAATTACAATAGACAATAAATCATACTTGTATTAAAATTAATGGCACGAATAACCTAAGTTTATTATATAACAAAGTGCCAGTAAGGATGTTGGCAATTGTCACACAATCATTTTTTATAATTAGGATATTGTGATGTTTTTATTCATAATGAAAGTTATATCAGCGTTTTCATTTTAAAACATTGCATCGCAATTTATCATACTTGAAAATCCGAGATACAAGGCAAATGTTTATATTGTAAAACCTAGTGTTTTTCGTTGATTAATAAAAACAATTATATTCAATTTGCTCAAATATAATCAATGAAATGACATTTGTATCGGCTAATTTAGTCACGCTATCAAGACCAGTTACAGTATAAAAATCCTCATAAGGAAAAATTAAAAATTTGAGTGGGTATGTCCTTGAACAGAATAAATTGAACCCCACCCGCAAAAATCGAATAAGTGATATGATATTACGTTAAAAAAAATTATCCCAACCCACATAATAATTTATTATAATATTAGAAAAATAGGTTTTTTTTATTGCTTAAGTGTCTATTTTTTGCTAAGAGTGCTGCATGTATACCGTACTGTATTTTTTAAATAAAATTAAAGTTTTCACAATTATTTTAGAAATATTTCTTTAGATTCTGATTAAAATGTGAAGCAGTGGTATAAAATTTGAACGATAACACTATTTTCTTTTTCTCCTGAAAACCGGTTACGAGCAAATTTCACGTTTACCGGCTGCATATATTTACGACGGAAGTCCATTTAAGGAGTAAAACTGCTGTTGACCTGAGCTGACATAAATACAGATAACGTTGCAAAAGAGAAAACATTTCACAAGAAAGAGACGTTACGTAATCGGTAAACGTCACGCTTATTTAACTAAAACTAACAGACTGATTTGATTTTTCTCTCAAGAATCCCTTTTTTTCTTTCTCTTTCATGTTATCAACACCCACGCGTGGTTCAACTTTTTCGCTATAGCCAACTAAAAATAATAACTCAGCGACTTGAGAATAACATTTGTCACACATTCTGTGTGGGTCGAAAACTCGCCAAAATAATGCGATTAACACGCAACGCACGAGATCGGCACGTACGTTGGCGTACAATGGAATCAAATAACTTGGAAGAAAATAGAAATGAATCTCATTACGTCATTTTCAATAGACCATCACTAATAATCAGTCAATTTAGAAATTGCATGTATAATATTATCCATCCAATGATGGATATCAAAACAAAAAAAAAATATACGTAAATATAAAATAAGACTTTGTTTACGTCTACCAAATCTAATAGAATGAATTATGAGCTGGCAATTTTATTTTACGATTATTATAAGAATAAATATAAGCCACACAAAAAATTAATCCATGCATGCGCTGGTATGAAGAATGCAGATATGAGCTTTTAGCACAAAAGCTTTTTCAGGTATAATTTGATTAGCTTGAAAAATATAACGATAACATTTTCAGCATTCGATAAAATTAATAAATAAATAATGGAGTATCAGAGCTTAAGTGCTTAATTCTGAACTTCTTGAAAGTGATAAGTCAAAGAGTAGTCAAGTATTTTTCATTGAATTAATCAATTTTAAAGATTATATCACTTAAAATTCCAAATACAGTACAGTATCAAATTCCAGCTGCATATTCATGCGAAAACCCTTAATCATAATATCTAACTCGTTTCATTTTTTTTTTTTTTTTTAAATATACCGGTACAGTATATTACTTTTTATCTTCAATTTGATGACAGCGTGTAGTAATTGATAGTGACAAGGTTTATGCTTAAAACCTTATAAACAGTATTTTTTATACAGTACATGTACCGTACCTCTTTTTCTCTTTTATAGTAAAGTCAATGACACATATCAATCAACTTGGAAAATTACTATCGCGTGCTCAAACAAATTTCAGACTCACATAATTATCGATAAAAATTTTCACCTCGCACACTTGAATTTTTTTTTAAATTCTATTTCATTATTTAAGTTACGGTATACAATTACTATTTTTAAATAACATTTTTTTGCTTTATAAAAAAAAAAAAAAAAAACAAGTTTTTTTTCTATCGATAAAACTTTAAATTTATTTTCTAATTTCCGATTTAAGATGTCAAATTTCACATAAGTTTAATGTCTAAATCTCGTATGTGTACTGCAGAATGTACACACACTGGAAATAGCATTGTGATTGAAAACAGCTGGAAAAACATCATTTAAGATTTTAAACTTTTTTAAATAGGTAACATGTAATTTCAGACATCTTCATGCAATTGTTACCAGAAAAAAAAAATCTGTCATTATAAAATTACAGAAAATTTGTTATCTCTTAAATGTCTTATTTTAGTCAACTTTTTACTCACTTTATAGATATCATGTGGAAACTAGTTTTCCACAGTTTTATTCATTATTAAAATATTTAAACACGATTGAAAATGTTGTTAGAAATCGAACTATTTTTTTTTTCTACTTTAGTAAGGCATTATGATAAAATAACCAATCGCAAAACACTTGAAAATGTCAAAACAACCTGTTTCTGTTCGGCGAAACATTCGTTAAAATTTTCAATCGTAAACAAATTCTATAATTGGATACAGGTATAATATAATAATGATAAGAGGTTCGACATTGTTATAAATGTACATCGGCGTAAAAAAAAAGTAGGAAATAAAAGCTTGTATTTTATCACTCGGCCAGATAATATACTCTCTAGAGCATTTACTTCGAGTAGGAAATACATTTTCAAATCTATGAAGCATTCAACAAGAACGTCGACATTTAGTATACCGCTATTACATCAATTTTCAATCCTAAAATTTACATTTTATTTATACAGATAAAGTTTAAGTGCAAAGGTATTAAAATTTTGCATCTACTAAATTAATATTCAAAACGTCACACTTGACAATTTCCAGTTTAAAGTGCACCAAAATCAATTCTGTTTTTATGCAAAAAAAAAAAAAAAGTTTAAAGCTAATGTACCATTAACGACATTTAACTTTGATTAAATTGTTAACTTCTCAAAAATACTGTCAACTGGTAAATTACACACGTAAAGTTTTACAGTAATATAGTATGGTATTTCAAAACTTTTTAGGGAAAAAAAGCCTTGCAGATGCTTAAAAAAATGGAACTGTGCTTTGTTAATAAAGTGTCACTTTATTATACCAAATACTGTACTGATAATACCTTGCAAATTAAGCCAGATATTATTAAATCAACTCACTTTATTTCGTCCACCTTTTGCATTAATGCTGCTACCGAAAAAAAAATTAAAAGAATAAATTTTGATCTCATTCTAGAAGACATTTAAAATCTCTTTCGTTCCCACTTAAATACAGTCAAAATCAAGAATAAGATACCCAGTGGCAACGAAATAAATTCAAATAATTATTACTACCGTATTAGAAAGCCGTTATGTTAAGTGTAGGACTATAAACCCACTCAATCATTTTATCTTGCGGGCCAAACTGTGTCAAGGGTATAATTTCCAAATGTTCATCTTATTGATCTGTTGAAAAATCGTTGCCATAATTTCCTTAAATAGCTCGGAAAATATTACAAAATATTTGACGCAGCAGTCCATTAAAATGTCAAAAATATTATACTCGTATAAAATGTTAACTTTGTCTTTTGCCATAATAAACGATTTTCTTTTCTGGATTAAAAGCTTTACATTGTCCCATAAATTTTCGGCCAAGTAATTATTATTGTAAAAAGTAACCATCTGCAGAGAATTACATAATTTGAGAAATAAATTTTGAAGAAAAATAAGTTATATAATATAAGCCGCCAAATTATAAGTAAACGTTAGCGACCTTGATCAACCACACGAACATCCGGACAAAAGTAAATTAAAAACCGGAATCTTAATCCAGTACCATGAAATAAGTTAAAAATAAAAATATAATACCGGTAAAAAAATTTGCAGTCAAAATTTTTTTTTTTTTGTTTAAAAAAAAATGCGTATACATGCATTACCAAATAAATAAATAATTACATAACAATTTCATTTAAATCCGCAAATTCGTCTTATTTCCCCTCCCTTCAAAAATAAATACGAAATGCTACGAGACGAAAATAACCCCCAAAAAGTTCACGAGAACTTTACGACTTCGTGTTTACACGTTGAACATAAAATGTAAGTTTTAATGTGAAGTTAACCGATAAGAAGTGATAATAAATTGTACAATTTAAATATGCAAAAGGTGCAGCTTTTTCATATTAAAAATAACTATTGCTGCTAACTACAACGAAACGTAAAATAAAATAGATTTTTAAACAAAAGACTTGCCCTTTTTTATTTAAAAAAAAAATCCGTAACCCTGTTATCTAACGTCATATGATTGAATGTTGTACAGTAGTAAAATTAAAAAAAAAAATTTTTTGTTTTGTTGAAGATGATCAAAATACTTTGACAGCAAAAATAAAGAAGGGAAGAGAAAGAAAATTCGTAGATGCTATTGAAAACATGGCAAGATTTCATGGACGGCTAATCAACGATTATGCTGAACCATTTGCTTGTCACGGGCCGCTTATTGAGCTACAACTTAAAATTGGAGTTACATTTTACATGTGTTAACGTACTAATCTTCACGTCGTCCACACCCACGTGAATGAATAAAACCTTGAACGTGTTTCGCCATTAATTCTTTTTTTTATTATTATTATTTTTGATTCAACACCTATACGAAGTTAAAAATTGAAAGTGTAATTTATTCTCAAACCATTGTTTTAATTCGGCATTCTATTCGTTTGTACTGTATTTCAAAAATAAATATTTTACTCGAATTACTATCATTAATTTTATGCTTTATTAAACAATGTTTTGAAAAATTAGTTCACGCTTGTCTGTTCCGATAAAAATACCGGTAATATAAAATTGTGCAAAAAAAAATATCGGTACGTATAAAAAAAAATATAAAAATAAAAAAAATTTATATAGCGATTGGCAAATAATGTTATATTAATTAACCTAAATTGATCAATTAAACTATTTAAATTATTATTGGAAAAAAGTAGCATGGAACAGTGTAATCTGTTATTGATGTCTACGGCTTATTTTTTTCTTATGTCGTGAGTCAAAACAAGAAGTTATACTGAAAACCTCTTTTTTTGAGTACCGGTTTTGAAATTTGCGGTACTTTTATCCATAATCTTTCGTTTTAAAACCTTTTTTTTTTTTAGTAAAAACCCACCATTAAGCAATAACAATCTTATTATCTGCTAAACAATTTAACTACTTCTAAGAACTTTAAAACTTAAATTTGCAAACATTTTACTCTTATATTTTTAAAACTAACTGAAAACTAAACACATGGAAAATTAAAATAAATTACAAAAAAAAATCCCCCCACTTCAAAAATTATTATTCCATTAATAAAAATAATACATTGTACTGTATGAAACGCAGTTGTACGATAAGCGTTTAACATAAAATAACAGCTTTTAAAGATTTGAGGGAAACATTAGATTACCCAAATTTGACACGCTATTACAGGTAACGGAGACTGGATGTTTAGGGATTTTGCCAATTTTGTCAGGTGCCGCTACCGAAATGGTAAAAAGAATAAAAGACACGAAAAATATTTTTTCGCGAAATTTTACGATAAACTACTGCAGTCGAAAGCTTTTAGTCATTATGCAATCCCTCTCCATCTCCAACGCAACCTCACCCATTTATTTTTTTTATTATTTTATCTACGAAACATTTAAATAAAATAACATTACCTGGCGAACCTCGTAAATTTTACTTCTCACCCCACGTACCGACTGAGGTAGGGGCAACTCAATTTTTTTTATTTTTATTTTGAGACCAGTTTTAGTTGTTTTGAGCAAAATGTCTTTTAAACAACCTTGAATTCTGCAAGAATTCTCGGCAAACACTTCATAACGTCACCCGCATTATTCTCACATAACCAAAGGCATTTTTCACATTTTTTTTTTGCTTAGTAAAAATGCTTGTCTGTCATATTATGTCGGCAACTGATAAATTTATCGTTAAACGAGCACAATATTGTTTTAAGCTTAAAGAAACTATTCGCAAATGCGAGAAAAACAAAGTTGACCGAACATTTTAACTCGTTAAAAATCAGGTTTCTCAAACAAATAACATTCCTCTTAAAATTCATTTGGCGCATAATAATTATTATGCAAAAGTTAACGAGCGCGACAACGTGCATAACCATTATTTTTACAGGTGAATGCATTTATGTGCATTTTGAACAAGTAAAGACGTGAATTACTCGAGGAAAGTTTGACATGTAAAGTGACATCTCAGAAAGTGCAAACGAAAGGCGCGTGTAAAACGAAAGAAAAACATCGCAGTTCACGTGTGACACTCGTGTAAACACCAACAGTTAAGTGTCAATTCCGCGCCTAGGATAAACCAACGAAATTTCAAAAGCGTTAAATAATTAAACATTTCTTAGAAACTTCATAAAAACGCATTGCAGTTTAAGAAAAAAAAAAAATTGATGAATTCAGCGAAAGATGAAAAGTGCTGCAGATCTCATTCGTATATCATCTGAAATTGGCGCATCCCCAACCGCATTTTTCTTTTAACTCAGCTCTACACTTTCTACGAGCTCGTACTATACTGTATTATTTAGTTACCGTTTAACTATTTAATAATCAAAGACACTATTATTTATATTAAATTTCTAAAGTACCATATAAATATTTTTTGGATCTTATAGGAATGAATAAAATGTTATGATGAACTTACCAATATTTACGATCCTGATATTTTCGTCATCTTGTAGAAATTTGAGGACGACTGACACATTTTCTAATTTCTATAGATTCATTGTAATTAATATCTCTTATTTTTTTTTTATCGTTAGTACTAGTAAGTTATAAAGACGCTCACCTGAGATCGAAATGTGGGCCTCTTGTTGTATTTCTTCAAATTTTTTCCGCTCAAAACTTCCACCAGACTTATTAAGCGTAATCCATCAGATAGGTCAGTTTCCAGGTTGCCAATGTGTTTGTTGACCGTTTTTAAATGTTCGTTGGCCCAACGAGTAAAGGTGTTTTGTTGAATTCTTTTCCATTGGGCATCTTCGGCCAACTCTCTTTCGGTCGCGACCATTTCTTCTTCAGTTAATGCAGCTTCGCCGGCCACTGAATCACTGCTAACAGGCGGTGGTTGTTGACCAGCACCTTTCTCGCCTCCGCCGCTTGGGGGCGCCCCGTGTGGAGCCTGACTCATTTTACCTTGTAATTGGTTGCTTTAGTAACCAGTTGCAAATTAAATTTCACACCCCCTTCAAATAAAAAAAAAATTAAAATAATAAATAAAGTTTTCTTTTTATTAAAAATATTGAGTAATAGAAAAATAAGAGCGTAACATTTTAACCAAATTTAGGCAATGCAGTATAAAAATTCAGGTCTCCTGTTCACTCCCTTCAGCTCTCGAAACAAAAAAAAAATTAATTTTTTTTTTTAATTAAAGCAATTTAAAAGCAATAATTTTTTTCAATTTGGCGAAGACCTATATTACTGTAACCATAATTTTTTTTTTATTTAAAGTTGTATAATTTAAATAAATTAATAATAAACAATTTTTTTTAGGGAAATTCTTTAATAGTCTACATTGTAGACTATTGAAGAAATTTTTCTGAATTTTTTTTTCGGACGAAAGTATTTGTTTTTTTTTTTAAAAAAAAAACCCCAAAATATTAATATAATTTATTACCGGTACTCAAAATTAATCATGATCATTTTTTATAATTATTATTAAACCATTTTTGATTAACTTTTACTAATCGACGGTATTGAAGACTGTTTTTGAATTTTTTCCTTGTTTTTCAGTCAAAAATAAGTGCTTTTTTTTAAAAAAAAAAATATTTATATATATATATAAACGAATTAAATTATACGGAGTAATAATTTTTTTATAATTACAATGTATTATTAAGTACAGTACGTACATTATAGCGTTTTAAAATGAATGTAAACTGTTTGGCTTAGATAAAAGAATTCTCTTCCAAGGTATGAATTATTAATTAATGTGTCGATGTTGCATTAAATAATATTACCGTAATAATAAAAACACGATCAATTGCGTTCTAATATTTTTATTTTTTTATTTACACTGTAGTTATACTGAACAAGTTAACTGCGCTAAAAAAAAAAAAAAAAAGAGGGGGGAAAAAAGAGATAAGCCGATGTTCAAAAAAGAGGAGAAGAACTTTTTTTTAGAAAATACGTCAACAAAATTATTTTAAAATTTTGATCGATGTATGGTATAACGTAATTTTGAAGTCATATTTAAATTTTAATGGCAGCTATAATAATTATAGAGAGGAGCAACACAATAATCTTTGAAAACTGTAGCCTACTCCCAACGTCCTTAAAAACATTTAAGTTATAATAGTGAGTAGGCTATGGGACAGTGGAAATCAACTCAAAAGATACGCTTTTTAATTATTATTTCTTGCGTAACTCCCTTGGACAAATGTGATCAATACAATCTAATTTTTAAATCTATAATAATTATATAAAATTGATATTTTAAAATGTGTCTCCCATTAGAATGAAGCATCCTGCTCCGCTCCCCCAATTGCCTATTTTATTACGATTGCACCAGTCATGAATTGGAAATTCAGCTAAATTGACAATATAAAAAATCTAATAAAATACACAATAATAATAAAATCATTTTAAAAATTCTTTAATTCAAAGGGTAAGTTGCCAAAGTGTTTGTTTTAAACATCGGCAAAAATCTAATTAAACTCTTAAAAAAAAAAGTTTAAATAAAGTAAAAATAAAAATATTACCGGTATATATTTTTGAAACCTACAAATTAATTTATTTCTACCGCAGTTTATTGATATTAATATAAGATCGTTTCATCTAAATTTTTTTTTTTTAAAAAAAAAAAAGATTATCTATGGTAAAATTTACATTTTTTAACTGCAGTAATAAATATCCAGTATGTTTCTAGCTTTAAATTAAAATTAAATTGGGCTTTCAATAGGGATGGAAATTATAGATTTCAAAAATTATTTTATTTTATGCCACAAAATCTGCAATTATAGTTATTTAACTATCAAATACTTTTAAAATTAATTAATCTTGTATAACGAATAAGCGAAATGCCATTATCGTAATCTACTTTATGAATCTTTTTATCGCAATTTTTTAAAAGTATGTTATAATTATTTTTGCATAATAAAAGAAAAACCATCGTAAATAATTATAAAAAATATAATCCGCCTTATAATAATAATTAAGTTATAATTTAAACAAATTTAAACTTACTCTAAAAAAGGATGCAAAAGCCGGTTGAAAGGCGTTCGTTTGTTTATTATGCTGTATTCCAAGTTTCAAAATCCAATTGTCAAATTTTATCACAAATTTAAGTGCGGTCCCATAAAAGTTTCAGCTTCTATATGATTTTAAGCACATATGAATGTAAAAAAAAGTTGTGCGATAGTAATCAATTATTAATGTACCACTAAATTGAAACCCAGAACTTCGAAGCCGATCTAAAAGTAAAATAAAACGTTTGTTTTGAGTCTAACTAGTATCAAGAACTAAGAATAACTCGATGGAGGAGAAACTCATCATAACGTCCCCAAAATATCTGGCAAGGGAAACTAACCAATGAACAGCAGTTTTGCATATACTGTATACATCAAGTGCTAAAAACTCAGCGTGTGTACAGATTCTTTGAGGGTTATTTACAGTCAAACCATACATTTTATTTTTATTTTGCTGTACGAAAAACGACTTTGAGAAGAAAAATTATGCTTTCACATATACCGATCCACTGACGCGTACGTACAATGTTTTCCTCGCAAAACTTTTTTTTTTAAATGAATTTAATTTAACTCCTTTTGCTCAAATCCATCATCTCTCCGCACCTTCCCTTCTTCAGTACGGTTTATATGCATGCATATCGTATAACGTTGTCTAAGCAAAAAAAATTTATTCAATTTTAGAAACTGACTTATAAAGCCTACACCTGCCAAAACAAAAATAATATAATAGCATTGGCCGATTTCAAAACAATTTTAAAAAATTTATTAAATGCTAAATAGCATGTTATAAAGTCAATATAATATCATCTTAAATCTGCCAATTAAAAATTGTTCAAGTGGGAAACAAAGATGACAAATATAATAATTTTGGTACTAGTACCGGTATGTACATTTAAACAGTTTTAAAATACAGTATTATTATTCCGTCATTGTTTATTTACTCCATATTTCCCGAGAAAAATTTTTCTGCTGTTAATTAACAGATAAGTTTTTTTTTCTAACATTTTGTATGTACGACCGTGAACTCATCGTTGAAAGTGTTAGTTAAATTCATAACTGGCAAATCGGCAAGTAAACATTCAAGCTCTCACTTGCCAACCTCTAGGTAGACCTTCTGTTATGCAGGAAAGAAAAAAAATCTCCCGCATTGGCGTCGATTACGCAGAGTCCCGTCTTTTGGTCAAAGCCAAATTTGGCTTCTTATCTGTGGGGTATAGTGAATGCGTCACTCGTTTGGTTTCGTATGGAAAGAAATTCTTTTTTAAATTTGTAGAGAGTAGTTCAATTGAGGGCACTGTACTGACATCATCGTCTAGTTTGACTGGTATTACGGTACTGCAAAGTGACACAAGTCAGATTACCTCATGTTATCTTAAGAAATCTCTCTCCAACTAGGATGCCTTTATAAACTATACGCCATTAATAATTTTTTTAAAAAATACTATTGACAAGCTGTCTGTCGCAAATTATTCAAAATGTACCATTCGGACTCGTCCAATAACAACAAAGGCTTATTTGTGCAGCGTATGCATGGTGAAAACTGTCTTTAGGGGGAACTTCTACGGTACTAATTTTGTCAGGGATGCGACCTCAATTTACAATATCGCAAATCTTGTTACAATGAACATCATTATTCATTTTTTTTTTGTCACTCAGAACTATAAATAATACTTCCTTATTAAAAAACAAAACTAAATAAAATTTTAAAAAAATAACATCAAAATAAAGTTTTTTTTTGAGATCGCTAAATTAAAGTTATTAAATGTATCCCGTGGCAAAATGCACATTTCAATTTAAAAAAAAAAACAATCAACTAAAATTTAATAAAAAAATAAAACCAATTAAGTCTACGCGAAATCAAGTATGCTACTAATCAAATTTTCAAAAATAAACATAAGATCTTGTACTGTATATGAAATAAAAATGTTTCGCTCACTTCTAATTTACGAATAAAATACCTCGAATTGAATTCAGTAGGCTGGTAATTTATCGAAGACATTTATTACTGATATGGCTCAATTGACCACCTATTATCAACGCATCGAAACATTTCGAATTTTTGTAAATTCGAATGAATCGATTACAATGATTCGCTTGCAAGGCAAATTCTTCCACGATCATGCACAAAAACTTGTAAATTACTGTATAACATAAATTACTTAAGAATGTTAAGTAATCATGTTTTATTTTTCATTACAGAAAACATAGATTGCGAAAGGTAAATTAACAAATTTTCTGAATATTTCAAACATGGTGTTATAGAATTTAAGTGCATTTTGTAACGAAATTAAATCGGTGATCTTTAAACAAATACACATATACATTTTTACAGATATACAAGTTTGGATACTATTTATATTTTTTCTTGTATGCGCTGAAGCTACAAGCTTCACAAGTAGAATATTGAAACTGCAATACAATTTTGTTTCTTAGTACAGTATTGCTTATTATCCAATTTATGGGAACTGTCAATAAAAATAATAAATTTCTTTTCCAATAATGATAAGTTTTGTTACACAAAAATTTATAAATCTTTCCTTCTCAAAAAAACCTCAAAAACTAAATCTCAATTCAAAAATGCTTTAAAACTAAATTATTCCAAATATTGCTTACAAAAAAAGTACCGGTAACGCATTTCTTATTTCTCATTCGCCTAAGAGCATTATCTTTTGTTGAACGTTATCAAATAATAGCTTCGGAGATAATAATTTTAATTGGAAATACACCAGCTAATTTAATATTATAATGATTTCTCTTTCAAAATGCCATGATGCTTGCATATTATATTTTTCGTGCTTAAGGTTTAACAGATTAATTGCGTCGATAATGAAAATCTAAGTATTACAGCAATAAAATTTAACCAAACCTTAATGACACTATCTAATCGAATTAGCACTCGATTATCAGCTAATGGACAGAAATGATCTATACAGAAAATTAAATGATCATCAAACGCGATTTTATACTTAATTTGTCCCATTACGTGTGGCCATAAAATAATTAACCATAAATTTTTAAACTGACTTAGTAAAAGAGTTTTCGAGTCTACTCCTAATATATTTGTTACCAAATTTGTAAGAAATCGCTTAATTTGAATTGGACTTATACTGAGAGGCACTGATAACTTTTTCAATACAAGTATATCGTTAGCTTATACAAATAAACTAAAGTTTGGCACCAATAAATACAAGTTGAACAAACGTAAAGCACCCAAACTAGATGCTGCCATAAAGTAATTAAATAATAACAAAAATAAACATTTCCCTCGTCTTATTGACATCTATTTCACTTTAAAAGATGATTAAACATCCCAAATAAACCGAAATTCAAAAGAAAAAAAACAAATGAAAAACCAATAAGTTATCAAAATATTCCTAGAACACTATTCAATTTCACTTGCTATTCACCAAATACGTTGACGATAGACTCAACGGTTATCGTTCATGGCGGCATTGATGGTTCAAGAGTGGCAGTAATCAGCATCAATTTAGGATAGAAAACCACTAAAACTCCAAACAAGGCTACCAGTAATGGATATAATGTATAAGCAGGCATCTATAGGCATCCAAAAATATTGAATTAGTTAAACTCTGAAATTAAAGCATGAAAATTTAACAATATTTATAATGATAAATGTTGTTTAATTTTCAGTTTATAAATTAAAACAAAAAAGTAATAAAATCCCATTAATCATTAGAAAAAAAGCAGAGTAAACATTTTTACAATTACCAATAAAAATTTTTAAAATAAATATTATTCTCCTACATAAAGCACAGCCTTCATACAGTAGTGTGCTTCCGCACAGAGCTGGCACAATACCTTTTCAGAAAAGAATTCATTTTTGACTAAAATAGTTTATTGTAATAATAATTATCTTTTACCTGCTTATGTTCTAAATGCGAAAAAAAATAATTGAACGGTACAGAGCAATTTAAGTAAATGCTTAGAAACTTGAAGACATCGATGTAATTAAATAATTTTTAACAATGTTTATTATAAAGCAAGCCATTAGGGCTAAATTTCAAACTTTTTGGAAAATGTAACGAGTTTCTAGAAATATCGTATATCCCCCGTTTTCATTGCAAAAATATTTTAGAATTGCGCCTATTTTTTGCAAATATTTCATTCTTTATCCAAAAAGATTTTACTTAAAATGACATGTACCGTACTATAACTTAAACATTATTTTTTTTCGGAATTTTTGTTGAGCATGTTAAAATAATTTATAAAATTAATTTAGAACGCAATATTTAAATTACTAATACAGTAAACAAAATTAAAGTCAGAAATTGTTTTCATAGTGAAAAAAAAAACTTAATTTATGATATTGATTTTATAATTAGCATGCTAACAATAATTACAAAAGAGAAACATATCAAACCAATGAACTATAACGTCTAGCGAGGCACAACAAATGGCAACAGGCATTACCAATGCAGTACGTAGTATAAAATGCCAGCGACTATCAACGGAACCAAATATCGAACAATCTGCAAATGAAAATAAAAAGTGCGAAAAACCAAAAATAAAAAATAAAAATATATACTATTCATTTGTACATCTATAAAGCATAAAAAGCATAAATGAATACTGTATAAACAAAAACCAACATACGTGAAATTCTTGATTGGAGTTCATTTCGTGATGTAATCGCGTTCGTTCTGCATTGTATGCAGCACATGTTTCCTTCAAATTTACAATATGTGCGTATGCTTCCATTAGCTAAATTTATCATACCATTAATCCACCAATAATTATTCAAATACTGTAAATTATATCTCGACTAAACAAAATATGTCTATAAAATACGTTACACACTTTTCGCTTCGTTGCTTCAACGTCTTCTTGGTCCGCTGAATCTTCTCTCAAGGAAGAATCCGGATGGCACACATTCTGCACAGCATTTGCATGATTTTCCCGAAGTTTGGTATTTTCAGCTTTAACACTGGATAATTATTAATTTATTAGAAATAATAAGAAAAAATAATATTTTAACCAACGTCCTACTTATTTATTTCTGCTTCCAATTCCTGGTGACTCCTTCTTAATGACGAGTATTCTTCATCAATTAGCTCTTCAAAATAAAAAAAAATTAGTAAATAAATGTTTTAAAATCAAAAAAAGAATATCAAGATCGTGATAATATTATTATATAAATATTATATCACTCACCGGATGAATGCTCTTCTACCTGTTTTGTTAAAGTCTCGAATTTATCTAAAAATACATTATTTAAATTTTTTTTTTAATTTATTTTATGTAGTAGTAAATACTGTACTGTACTTCTTAATTGTTCAGCTTCATTGTGAGATTGTTTATAATTATGCATGACCTCTGACAGTTGCTCTAAAAAATTATAGATCGGTATTAGTGTAGTTTGAGCAATCACATTATTTATTAACATTACAAAAAATTCAAATAAAGTATACTTACGTCTTAAATTTTCGATTTCTTCTTGTTTTTGTTTATATCGTTGTTCATCTAAACTCAATTTATCTTTTAGTGAATTGAGCTGCAACTGACCATCAATTGAAGTTGACTCCGCGTCTTTTAATTGATCTAAAATATAATAATTTGTTAGCTAAAAACAATAAGTTTTAAAAATAAAATTTAGACATTCTACCCCTTAAACGAGCAACTGAATTAGCCTTATCAGAGACTTGTTGTTGAGCCGTTTGTAGTTGTAGCCTTAAAGAATTGCAATCGTCATTCGCTTTTTTAATGCCATCTCTAGCATCTTCAATTTCAGCTAAACATTGTTTTAAAGTTAATACTATTATTTTAGCATAATTTAAGATTTAATAATTTTACATTTGTATTTTGAAACCTCCTTTTCGGCTTGAAGCTTATTTTCTCGAGTTTCTTGTAGAAGTTCTAAATATAAGAACAGTAATTAATAATAAGGTAACACCAATGATTTAGCAATTTTATAATCAAGCTAAGCAAAATTATTAAAACTTCTTTAAAAATTATTAATGTTCTATTTGTTAATTGTGAATATTATTGTAGATCACATCAGATTTACATCTACATCACATTTACAAGCTTTATAATTGGAATCACTCATTATTCCAACAAATTCAATCGGTTTTAATAAAGACCAAGCAAATTGTTAAATTTAATTATTTGTTGCAGTCACCGCCAATTTTCACTAAAATTTTTTTTTTTTTTTGAAAAAAAAAAGTTTTTTAAATCACCTCAAATGAACACTGTCAATGTCATTACGAGTAATTTAATTGTTAGTTCCCGAGTCATTTTAAACCAAATAATAAAAATCAATTATGTTTGCGGTTTTTCAAATGAAGTAATCAGTAAACCAAATAATTAATTTAAAGTTATTTAAACATTAGTTATGAATATCGGTAGCTATGAAAATTCATGAAACAAGTAAAGGTAAGAGTTCAATTATTATGGTTGACAGGACTGGACACATGCACATACAGTAGAAAATGACAATCTTTGAGAGTAGTGCTTAAATAGCACAAAAATTAATCGATAACTCAAATTTTGGTATTAAAACCAACAACTGGTATTCATACACACAATTAAAAAAATTGTAAATTAAAATATTAAAAAAAGATAGAATATTGAAAACGATTCCAAATCTTTGAATAATATTTCATAGTGTAATGACTAAACCACTGCAAATAAAACTAATGTACGGTATTCTTTAAAGATGATAACGCTTGCAAATAGGTGAAACACCACTGATTAAAATATATTAGGAATAATTAGTGATTTCACAATTCAATAAGCACACAATATATTGCAGCTGTCCAAATTATTCATGCAGATATTAAATAAGCATTACAACAAAAACACACCTCTTAAAAGCACTACAGTGCAAACATGCTGCTGAATTTTCAAGTCTAAATAATAACTATGGTCTATGAAAAAATAATAAAAGATAAATAAGTAAACCAATTTCACCAGGGAAACAAAACATCAAACAAAGCCATCACCTTGAAAAATAAAATAATTAAATTAATTTGCACCACATTCAAAATTACATAATTAATTTAAAAGCAAACCAGTATTTTAGTAAACAATAAAATAAGTCGTTAATTAATTAATTGAGTTTACATGCACCATTACTACAAAATTAACTTAACAAAAAAAATTAACTTGAGTTAGAAATAAACGCCGTTGAGGCTTCTGTCACCTCAAGGTTGAAAATAAAATTATCAAAGACTTACCTTTTAATTTACAGATTTCACTCTGCAATTGATTTGGCGTAGACAGTTCACCATTATGAATTTCGCTAGATTTTCGGCGTCCTGGTAAAGGAAGTGTGATGGTTTCAGTAATTGGTTCCACTTCACTTTTATATACAATTGTTAATCTGTCGGAAGAATCTTTCGTTTCCTTAGCTGCACTAAGTTCTTGCTCCAATTGCTCGATTTTTTCTATGAAAAAAAAAATAATATAATTTTTAAAATGAACCTGTGCGTTCTCTTGATTTATTTACCTTGTAACTGTTTTATAATGACTGAATTACTTTCCGTTTTCAGTTTTGCATCGTTCAAATTTACTAAAATTATTAAATAATCTAATTAAATATTATACACATTAAAATAATGTTATGCAAAGCATTGAATAAAATGACAACTCACAGTGCACATCACAATACGAAACAAAAAAAAAAATAATGACGTAGCACAAAGTCTGATTAAAAATGTCGCATGCTTGTGCAACATTAAAATAAAAGTGACGACAGAACCTGTGATAATTTACTCTCTACAAACTTACCCTCTAACTGAGATACTTTGTTCATACTTTTGACAGCTTCCACTTGCGCTTTGTCCAACAATTCTGAATAATTTATTAAAAACATGTAGTGGAACAGTTTCCAACGTCATATAAATATACAAGTAGTTCAAAAATTGCTAAATAATATGATTTTGCCGACTCATTAATTTGCAATAAAAATTAGTAAGTAAATAATTTAAATAAAGTTGCTCTCAATATTGATGACATTATAGCATTTCAACAGCAGAATAAATTCATCTACAATAATTATAAAAATATTTTAAAATGTACAACACACTAACCCTTAAAATAATTTGACTGATTTACATGTCTCAACAAGTAACAATAGCTGACACTTTATAGCCGTCTTTTAAAATTAAAACAAAATTCAAATACAAAAGTAAAAATATGAATAACTTACTATTTATGTCTGCCAATTTGGTTTTACTCTCCACTAATTCAATCTCAGATTCTTTAAATTCGCCTAGAAATTCAAATTAAAAAATTATTTTCTATACCATACTTTAAATTGATCAAAAGCAGATTACCCTCTAAATCATTGTCACATGCATTGATATTGACTTGTACACCTACTTAAATAAATTAAAATTATAGTTGAAAGGCTAAAAAACCGGATATAATTGCTGTACCTTGAGTAGAAATTAAAGATTTGAAGTCGCCCTGAGAATCTCCAATAATAGATTTATAATTTTCTGGAAATCATTAATATCAATAAACCCGCAATAGATAATTATTGTCATGATAATTACCTTTTTTAACAGTTAGATCATTCTCAGAGAAGTCGCTAATAATCTAATAAATAAAAATTTTGAATAATTCTCTGCGTCTAATTAACAATTACACGAGTCTTACAATTGATGGTTTCTTTTCATCTTCATTGACCGACTTTTCATCGCCATTATTAATTTCTAATTGCTAAATAGTATAATATTTAAAATAATAAACAATAAATAATTATGTAATTTTATCAACTTGCCACTAATTTTTCGTTTAGCTCTTGAATTTCTTTCAAACCGGCATTATATTTTTCTGCTAATTCCTTAATTTCATTTTGGGCAACGTCATGAACATGCTTTAAATTTTTATATTCGTTTTCCGTATTCATCAAAACTCGCTAACAAAAGCATAAAAAAATAAGTTTGTTACTAATTTTAAACCCAATTGCTTACTTCTGCATCTTGTAATTTATGCGCCACTTCCATATTCTCTAAAAGAACTTTTTTCAACGATTCTTTACTTGTAACTTGATATCTTTCTTTATCTTCTTGTAAGCGAATAACTTCCTCACGCAATGCATCTTCACTTAAATTCTTAATAATAAAAAATTAGACTCAACAATAATACAGTACACAGTACGCGTAAATAAACATGAAGCTTACTTTTGAACAAGCGCGGAATTGACTTTCAAGTATTTCCAAACGAGAAAGTAAACGATCCTCGTCTATCATAGCCTATACAATTTTTAAAAATTAGTAATAAAATTTGTAATTAATATTATTATAAAAACCTACTTTCCAACTGAGATTAGCCGATTCCTCGGTATTCGTTACAAGCTTCTGTAATGTAGCAATTTTATCTTGAAGTATTTGTTCTCGGTGTACTGCTTCCTATTAATAAAAGAAATGAATTCATTAATTCATGAATTTAATTTCTACTGGCAATAATAAACTTACTTGTAAATATTGAGCTAATTGGTATAAATCTTGTTGAGTAATAGTGCTAGGGCAAGTTGGCAACATAACAGTAGAAGGACTAAATGTACATTGTTCATCATTATCAAAATTTAATAAAATTATTAATCAAGATAATAACCTGGCTTTTGCTTCCTTTCCATCTGGTAGAAATAGCTTGAGTGTAGCCACAATGCAACCGTGAGTAACTAAATGATCAAATTTACCATAATCAATAAAATTGTAAAATAATTACAGCAAATAAAATCCTAAATGGATTACAAATATTAATTCAATAGAACCCGCTCACAAAATTCTTAAAATACAATACCTTTTCGTGAATTTTCCATGACGTCCACTCCAAATTGAACAATATCTCCAGAGCATACCTCCCTTGGAGGGGACTCGTCAGATCCTTTGCTGAGTCTTTGATTATTAACGAAGGTTCCATTACTGCTCTTAGTATCTTGCAGAAAAAACTATAAAAAAAATTAGAACCCTTATAACTTAAATAACAGAAGCAACAAGTTATGCATAACTATTTAAATTTTAAATAGCATTAATAACAGAAAGGGAAAAAATTACAAACTGCCGATTTAAAAAGGTAAAATGTACAGAAGTTACTTCATAAAAATCACTGTTTCATTTAAATTTACTGTTCCAATTAAATTTACTGTTCCAATTTTATACCGATATTTTCGCAACTTTATTTTTAAAATAGTCAATAGCTGTTTTACATTTTGCAACTACCGTATAACATTTCTAAAATGTAAAGGAAGATTCATAACGGGTGTCCGAGAAGGTAATATCCAACTTTTGTGTTTTGAAACAAAATTTAGTAAATATAAAAAATTTTAAAAAATGCGCCATTTTACAGCTAGCGACACTTATTTAAAAAAATATTTCGTTTGTTAGTTCAAAAAATAATATAATAAACAACTAAAACTTCAAAACCTAATTTTTGACACTAATTTCACTGTAACAGCAATGAAGAAAAAAAGTAACAACCATTTAAAAACAATGCAAGTGCAGGAGTAACATTGCTACGGACATTATATACCGGTAATAATTATGTTCTGTACACTATTTGGAATTACTGTCATGTAACTCTGAACAATTATGTCTCTCATTCGATTTCTAGAAAATTTAAACCAGACAATACTTTCCGCTTTCTCAACCGCATTCATTTTAAAACATAGAAAACATTATAAAATTTTAGAACAGTTATACGGTAATTATATAAACTTATATTTAATATTCTATCAAAAACTTTTGTAATAGAAAATGTCATTTTTTTAATTTAATTTTTTCTTTTTACATTTTTTGAACTAAACTTAACCGAAAAAACTTCATGACTTTCTCTGTAAAATAGCACAATGTTTAAGTTTTTAACCCTGTTTTTTTTTTTTTAATAGAAGAGGACAATAATTTGAAAGTACTTTCTCGAACACCCGGTATATTACATGTACAAATAATTATGATCGATATTTCAACAATATATACCGTAATTTTATAAGTAAACAAATAAAATAATAAACCCATACAAAAAATACCATTAAGTTACATAAAAGTAATAAAGTAACAATTTTCTTTTCAACATTATTTTCAAGCAAATAAATCTCTAATATTGTACTGTACTAATTCCTACGCCTATAAAACAATATTAAGTTTGCTATTGATAAGTTAAAATTTTCCCATAACTATATTCACATGATTGTAGCCTGCAACTCTTACAACTAATCCTATCGCCAAAACATAATTATTCTACGCAGACATGAAACAACTGTCACATTGTCATCAGCAAATTAACCAGAATTTACCAAATGTGGCTTAGGAAAACAAATGAACAACAGTACATGTACTGTACATAACAAATATTTATAAACAAAACACTATACAATACTGTATTAAAAAAGAGTTTGTAATAAACTTCATATTAAATAGAATTGTTTGGCAGTCAATTATTGTATCCCCAATTTATCAAATCATATAAGGCAACAAGTCTAATGACTTCTTTTTCTACTTCCATATGCATACATTAGCAATCGAAAAAGAAATAAAAAATTATTACAGGAAGGCTATTAATTATTATTATGCATGTACATATTATTAATAAACTTACTGCAAAGTTTTAACTTTCCTAATTTTGTTATGTCTGAATCAGAAACACACAAACTATCGAGCCTTCAAACATGGAACATGCCACATTAAAGAAATTAGAATAGAAAAATAACTGAAAACTGTAGTTATTTATAGTTTGGCCTCTCTATATTACTTAAGTCACCCGTAATTAACTAAAAAAAAATCTGTTATCATACTAAAATTCAATTCTAAAACAGAAATAGTACTGTACTTAAAATTTCATTTTTCCCAAAAATAATACTGTAATCTACAGTACAGTACTGTATTGTTGTATAGCTCATTTTCCTTTACCCATTGTATAGCATGAGATGTTTAAAATGTAACTGTAGGCCTGCATGACATTGTAACGTACAAGACCTTAATTCTCTTTTAAGTCTACAATGCGTGATCACAATATTATTCCCCGTTATGAACATTACTTCCTGCTTCCACGTGGAAAAGAAATTTTACGGAATTCTCAATTTTTTTTTTTTTTTCTTTTCTTAATTAAAGCTTTCCATTCGTATACAGTACAGTGTACATGTACAGTATACAGTATTCTTATAATATTTTGCGACATAAATACCCAAGGGTGTAGGCCTAAGTAAATCTCATGACCCCGATGAAGCATTTGAGAGCACTATTCTACCGGTAGTTGCTTATTATTCCATCAAAGTTTCACGAATGTTAAGAAGCATTTAAATTTAACAATCATCAAACGTTATGAGGTCACTGATGCGTACAATCTATGGTACAATACTAAACTGTAATTATAAAATGGCTTTACCAGAATGGACAATTATCAACAGCCGGTTACATAATCATAGATGTAACGTACAAAATTATAGCTTGCACATTCGGCCATAATCATTATTATATTGTACCTCACATATTCATTTTTAAATATAAAGCATGATAGCCTTAAAAATTTTAAAAAAAAGTATACAATAATTTAAAAAGTTACCGTATCATGAAACATTAACATTCTAAGATCGATAGTTTAACCTGCCAAAAGCTTTTTTTCGCTTAGATTACTAAAACAATTAAAATACTTGTGTGACAAACCAATGTTCTATCAGTAAGTTACTTTAAATTCACGGTTTAATTTTAAATTATAATTCTCGCCTAAATATTCAAATTTCGATTTCGTGAATGTAAACAGCTGATGGAAAATAGCTGTCCGTGAGAATTACGTGGGAATAATCAGCCTCTCCTAGGGTAAAAATTAATTAATCCATTGAATAAACCCACTGTTAAAATTAATTAGTATATTATGCAATGCACAAATATGATTCAATGATTGATTGAAACGTCAAATCAATTAGTTATCTGTATGTAAATATTTCTTTAACCTATAATCGACTGCATGATTGTGTTGTACGTAAGCATAGGTTTTGGCCCGTGCACTGTTATTCATCGCGCGCATTCCTTTTTACCTGCCTGAAAAATACGCATAATAAAAATTGAATAAGATAAAAAGTCTCACCTTTCCATTTTCATACCACAACAAAGCGTGATTTCTAGACAGCACCTTGCAATCGAAAATGCCATTGTTGGGAGCGGGGCGTGCCCGGGCTACTGACCGTCCGACTTTAACCGGTTGATCGAGTACCAGAGTTCGTTCTTGAAACGGATGGGAGTTTGGACGACAAAGAAGAACTGCTTTGGCCGTCATTTTGGATTCGAAACTCAACGTAACAATGGTTTCTTGATTGAAACTCGTTTTCTCGGGTTTGGACTTAAGCGGGGTCAGGTACAGATTCACCATCAGAACTGTTTATGATCACCGTGTATGCTGCTGCTGCTTCTTCTTTCTCATACCAAATTCTGCGGCTGCCTTTACTTTTGATCACTCCCGTCCTCTTGTGCGCACACTTACGATTATCTACGTGTGATCCATCTTCGCATTTGTCACTTATGAAATGCTCGAATATGTTTACGAAGTAGATGTTGTAGATAATCACTCGTATTAATTAAATTGCTCGGGATTTAGAATCTGGTTAAATGAGCCTATAAAACAGCCAAAAACAAACTCTGAAAAAGATCACTCTCTGTCGTTGACAACAGTTACTGTACTGTATTTATGTCTTGCGCATGCGCAGATTTCATCTTCCGGAATTTTTCGCACTGTTTACTTTCGAAAATTCAGTAAAATCAGTAACTAATCTTTAAATTATTTTCATTGTGATTGAAATACATATTATTTAGTTTATTTATGTAATTACACACAATAAATTGTTGTTAAGCGATGAAAAATAAGTGTTATAGTATGCATTGTTACAGTAAATACACGTACCGTACAGAGTATGTACCGCCATAGTTACTACCGGGATTATACTGTAGAGTGTACCGCTAAATGCTACCGATAGGCGATATGTGTATACCCAATCATTGTATAAGCGATAATTATTTTGTTGTCGGTACAGCAGCGGTAGCCTACTCAACCTGAGGACAGAAAATTTTTGAAGTTTATGAATATTAAAACGAAATAGCGAATGTAATATAAAAAGAAGAAAAAAATAATTGGAAAAATTGATGGCATTTTTAATTACTGTCCTGGAATTTTTATACAATTTAATTACTGTATTTTCTTAAAAAAACTTTTAAAATACTGTTACAATCAGATTTTGCAGAATAAGGTGTTTAATTAACTCCATTTCTATGATTATGTATTCTTATACATAATATTATACATCATAAAAATTATTTATCAGATTTCAATAGTTCGAAAATTTTTCCAGCGATTATTTTGTCCTCAGCTGTTGAATATTGGTCTATATTAAATTATTTCAAAAATCAATTTCATGTTTCCAAACATTAATTTTCATATTGGATTGCTCTAGAACCTCGATAATCCAAATAAATTCTTCCGAAAGTAAAACCAGATAAATAGGCCCTACATTACATTTTGAACTTCTAAATTCTTCTATGGCCAATAACACAAAATGTTGGGTTTAAATGGGTTAACCTTCAAAGTATATCAGGTTTTACAGAGAAGCATATTTAGATTTAAAAGGTTTTAGAAGTAGGCCATCCATTAATTTTTTATGTACCTGGATGAAACTTTTTTCCTGCGAATATACGTAATTTCCGCTGATACCACTCAAGTTTATCATCCTTTACATTGACAGGTTTTATATCAAAATAGATAGCTCTTTGAGTTACAGTCAATGTTTTAAGTTTTTCCAAAAGATCACTTAAACTTAAGTTTTCCTTTGATTCATTTTGTTTTGAGTTGGAAGACTTTTGTTGAGTTTCGTTATCTTTATTTTTTAAGTTAAATAACTTCACAATATCAGTAGCAGTAGCTAACTGTTGTCTGTTGTTCTTGAATTTTGCTAAAAAAAAATTTTTATTAAATTGAAAATATTACACTAAATAAATAAATCATTTTTTTACTACCTGGGTTGCACCTAGACACAATATAATCTTTAACTCTATTGTTCTCTTGTGTGTCCGAACCTCGTGGTAATTGTGTCATTTCAAATAAAATGTCTTCTATTGACTTTTTACTTTGTAACTCTTTCAGGCAACGGGTCATAGTATATTCTTGCGGATCTATACTTTCATAGATTTTGCTATGTTTATTGCCAACATAAAAATAATTGAACGTTTTTTCATATAGTGCCACAGATGCAAGAGTATCCTTTTTTAAATCTGTAATAATTATCACACAAAATAAACTATTAATTTTATTTTATTATACATGTACATACAATTCTTTTAAAAAATGATAAAAATTGTACCTTCGTAATTCTCACAATGATCTAAAGCTAAATCAAATTCATTTGGAAGAACGTGTATAGGCAATCTCGCATTTCTATTAACAGAAAAATATAAATTTCAGATTAATAAATACGATTTTAAAATACATATAGTTAATATTTATCACTTTAATAAAATATAAATCATACTCAAAGGCCAAGTTTATGAAAGCGCGAATCCATAACGAAGACAACAATTTTTTATCGATGATGACTTCTGAGGATGTGAGACTTCTCAGCAAATGTATAGATCGATGCGTATCCGCCAGAGCATCAATATGCGATTGAAGCTAAAACATTTATTAATGTCAAGTTATTAATTTTTTTTTTAATTTTTAAAAGAGTTATACAGTATTAGTCTTACCAATGAATTTACTTTGCCTCTTTTTACTAACAATTTTATGGCCAGTAATTTATTTAAACATAATCCCATAGATTTCAATTCGCATAAGTCATAAGCATTAGTAAAGTTGACTTGAGCTAATTTGGCTTGATTTTCGTTTTCATATTTGTCTCCTAATTCTAAATACTTTTTTAAATCTTGAAAATCCTACACATTATTAATATTTTTTTAAATATTGGCAAAAAATATATTTTTAAATAAAAAGGGCTCACCATAAGCAATTTAAAAAAATTATCATCGTCTTGCAGCTCGTCACAAATTTTTATAGCAGTGTCTAAATTTCCGGTATAAAATTCCAATAAAACTTCTACCCATTTTAATCTATTGTCTGGACTTGGTTGATTTTTTATTAATTTGCTAGAAATATAAACGTATATTTAAATTAATAGCATTAATTGACGTTATAATTCTACCTGTACGAATCTTGAGCCTCTTTTAAATTATCGTTATAAATAAAACATTCGCATTTCAAAATTTCTAAGCGAGAACACTCATCCACTTTCGATGTCAATTTTTTTAAATGTTCGCAGGCCTGAATAAATTGTTCAATTAATTTTAAAAGAAAACAACATTGCGGTTTCAATCAACTAACCATTTTAAAATTTTTTCTATCTCTATAGCGAAGAATTTTATCTTCAACACTTTTGCAATCATTTATTTCTTTAATCTGTTAAATGCATTTAAATTATTTCCAATTAAATCAAAACTTACGTTAAATTTTAATTCGATCAAAAATAACCTTAGAAATAGTTTCAATGTTATTCGGATTTTTCTGGGCAATTATCGTCAAGTCCTCCAACGCCTTATCGAAATCACCTTTTTTAATCAAGTCGCTCGCAGCATTCAATTGTCTATCTAATAATTAAAAACATAAATTTCATTATTTATTCTTTTTTTTCCATAATTATAAAATGGTTATGATCATACTTAATTCTGTTTCTGCCATTTGTTAAAATATTTAATCGAACAATTTAAATTGTTTTTCCACTATACATTAACGTGACACGTAGTATTTTAATTTAGATATAAAAAATGCAATCACTTTCGATAACAATATCTAATCTACAGACAGATAAAAACATAATACCGTTAAAATTATACGTAAACACAACCTTTGAAATAAAAATTACGGCAACCTTATAAATTTAATGTTTATTATTATTTTGATCAAATTTTAATATTAGATGCTACCGGTAAGGCCTATAGCCTACATGTAGTGCAAAACTACCGTAGTTACAAAACATCTTATTACAATTTGATACTGATTTATTTTATCAGCAAGCAAAACAAACAAGAAGTATTGTTTTTTAAAAAAAAAAAAAAAAAATTATAGGCTACTGCAAATCGAGTTTAATTACTGTACTTTTTGTTAGTCTTAACTCTCCTCTTTTTCTTCGTCATTTTTCATTTGGCAAGCACTAAAAATAGCATTAATATAACTTGTATCAACTTCAATCGATAAATAAATAATTATGTAAACAAAAATTAAGTAGGGTATAAATAAAAATGCTTTTCTTACCAAGATGCCATTCCATATAACAAATTTGCAAGTTCAGAAGTTGGCGAAGTGATGTTGTGCATAGTAACAGTTTGGTTTAATATGTCTTCGTCTGAACTTAATTCGTTCAAATACGTTGCTACGACACTTGCAATTATTGTATTTACATTTGAATTAGCTTCTAATTCGGATTCTTTCTTTATTTCCATAGTTCCTGGCTTTTAATTCGATTGCAACTCGTCAAAAGTCCCAGACTCAGCTTAACCTTTGACCTATGAGTAAACTTCCGGGTTAAAAGCAAGCTGCCGATTTCCACGTTGACAATCGGCTGCTGTGCTTACATGGCGGTTGACGTATAAGAGGCCTTCGAGTACCTTCTCTGCAATCGGACGGCATCCTTTAAAATGAAACCTCTACTAATTAGTTTTTTCGTCGCTTTCGTTTACTTAATCAATTTCACTACTATTACAACAAGTAGTGCAACGATAAATAAAGATTTAGTTATTAAAAATGTGGAAAGAAATATTGATATTGCGTCTCAAATAGTGAAGATCAACACGAAGATCACTTTTGAAAATACCGGCAAGACGCCAATAAGTAATTTTTTATTCGCTGTTGACCCGGTTGCGAATGAAAAATTGTCATATATTGGAGTTTCGGTAATAGCTTAAATTTATTTAATATTTAAATGTGTGGCTGTAAAAGGAGCTAATGCTATGAAACTTTCAGAAACCCGGTGCCGATGATGAAAATAAAAAACAGTTTCAAATAACTCCGGTGCAATTAAAAGAACACAAGTTAGTAAAATAATTATTAAATAATAAAAGGTCAGAACTAAAGTTTCAAGTATTTTATATGACAGAGATTATAGTTTCTGGGAAGTTAAGTTAGCTCAACCTATAGAAGCAGGTAGAACGTCAACGGTTGAAGTGGAAACTCTTTTCACTCAGTTGCTCAGCTCGTATCCATCACAAATCGCCCAAGGAGAGAAACAGCTGATCTTATACAAAGGAAATGTATATTTCTTTTCGCCTTATACAGCCCTGAGTCAAACTGCCAACGTTGCTCTCACATCGTCTAACGTCGAGTCATTCTCAAAGATTAAACCATTTACTCAGTCCGATTCTAACATTGCCTATGGTCCATACGAAAATATTGCTCCTTTTTCACAAGTATGAATTTATTGAGATATTATTTAAATGCATTATATTTTGTAAGCAATTTTTTTTTAGAATGAAATTCGCATTCATTACGAAAACAATAGCCCATTCTTAGTCATCGATAAAATTGAACGAGTGATTGAAGTGTCCCATTGGGGAAATATCGCAGTTGAAGAGAACATTCATTTGAGTCATAATGGCGCAAAATTGAAGGGACCATTTTCTCGTTATGAATATCAAAGAGAACAAAGTGGCGTATCTTCTATTAGATCTTTCAAGGTAGGAGTTCAATAATTTGAAAAGTTGAGTTTTAAAATTTAATTAATATTAATATAGACCGTTTTACCTGCCTCTGCATCTGATGTGTATTATCGTGACGAGATTGGCAATATTTCCACTAGTCACTTGCGTGTTCTTGAAGATTCCGTTGAAGTTGACATTCGACCAAGATTTCCTCTGTTTGGTGGCTGGAAAACGCAATACACTTTGGGATATAATTTACCTAGTTACGAATATTTGTACAATAGCAGTAAGTTAGAAAAAAAAAATATTACTGGTAATCATGAAAAATTTACCTTTTTTTGTCTTTTAGATGATGATTTTATTTTGAAGATGCGATTTTTAGACCACGTTTATGATGAAATGGTCGTTGAGGATATAACTTTGAAAGTTATTCTTCCTGAAGGCGCCAAAGAAATAGTTTTGCAAGTGCCCTACCAAGTGAAACGCTCTCCGGATAAAACTATTTACACCTATTTGGATACTTTCGGAAGGCCGGTTGTAATTGCTCATAAAAATAACCTAGTTGAGAATCATATTCAAGATTTTGAGGTGAATTAATTATTAATTTAAATAGAAGTTTACATTTTTATTAACACAAAAATACTTTTTCAGCTTCATTACAAGTTCCAAAAATTGTTGATGCTCCAAGAACCTCTTCTTGTTTTTGTTGCCTTTTATTTGCTGTTTTTGCTGGTCATTATCTACGTTCGACTTGATTTCTCCATTTCTAAGGTTTGTAAAAATTTTATTAAATTTAACAATTACGATTAAAACTGTATTTATCGATTAGGATGAGCAAAGCGAAAGCAAAATGAAAATTTCCAGTCTTTGCGATAATGTCCGAGGCCAGCAGGATAAACTGAGTGATCTGTACCAAACTTTAGACTCGGCCATCGCTAATCTGAAAAGCAGCAAAGATACAAGCACATTCCAAAATATAAACAAGAAAATTACCGCTGACTATAAAGCCATTTCGCAGACTATTAGCGATTTAATAACCAAGTTAAAGTCTGAAGCTTCAGACAGCGCAGATAAAGTATATAAAATTTTAAATGAAAATTTTTTTAAATAATAATTGGCTAATAATATTGTATTTTACATTAGGTTTCCGAGTTGGCAAAATTTAATCGTCAACTAAGAGAAGCTTATGTGCAGTACGTGGTTCAAAGTGAGAAGCTCGTTGGAGGTAAAATGAAGAAGGAGCCATACATGGACATCCATCAAACGTTCAATCAAATAAAAGAAGATTTACAGGAACGCATTGATGGGATCGTTAAAGTTCTGTAATTAAAAGTCTAGTTAATTGAGTTTTGGTAGCCATTGCGAATTTGGTCGCCATAATCGCTTTGGTGCACTCGATCATATTGAATATGTCACTTTTAATATTAATGAAAATAAAAAATTTTCATACCGGTAATTTTCGTTATTATTTGAATAAAAAACTTCCTACAGTAAATATAGTACAAAATAATTTTATTATATTTTGACGTATTTGAGTTATCAGGAAATTAATAATTTGATATTATAATAAATTTTCTTAATAAAATTTAAGATTTGCACTTGATTCATCGGTAATTCAAAAATAAAAAAAATTAACGTCTTATGATTTAGCACTACTGCTAATATGAATTTTATTTACATGTGCGCCGCTTCTAACTTTTTTAATAATTTTTTTATAAGTATTTGCGGAGATTTGGGAAGGTTCGATTTTGCATTTTTTTAGAGATTGCGTAGATGACGGGGTGACGTTTTCGCAGCAAGGACAACCGCGTTTTTGAGGAGGTTTTACAGTCCTGGAACTTGTTCGTCCTCTCCTGATGTCACCCATCTCTTGAGATACTGAAGTTGCTTTTGATTCATTCTTATCCGCCTGATTTTTATCGACATACTCTTCAAACTTATGACTCAAACCTGGAGTATTATTATCTGGTTCCCCCTCAACGCTTAAATTGTCTTCGCGTCCCAAATCAAAATAAACATTCTCCTTGGAGTTAACGTCGAATGGAAGTTCCGGTTTATTTTCTTCAATTTCATCGAACCTCCAATTATTTTCTTCGACGCTCAATTTATCGATATCTTCTCTCATTTCAAACTTTTCTTCAGCTTCACTCGCGACATCGTCTCTAACCTCATTTAAATTCTCTTGCACTTGTAATAATTTCTCTACCTTAAGATTTTCAACATTGTCCTTTTTACTATCAAGATTGTCATTTGCTTCAATTTTGCTCGTCAACGGAATGTCGCTGCAATTATTTACATCATTTTGTTCGATTTTTTCTTCTTCGCATATCATATCCAATTCTTCCAAAATTTCGTATTTATTTTCATCTAATTTTTCATACTCGATTATTGCGTTTCTACTTAGCAATTCACCTAAAATGCTCGTTTCGATGTTTTCCGCTGCCGTTTCACTTTTCATACATGATTCTATAACATTATCGTAAACTTCGGTTGAAAACCCAACATCTTGCCTCACCAACTGTACGAAGCAATCTTTTAAAGGCATTTCGTTGACGCTGCTACTTAATTTACAGCTAGCGATTGCAGTTGGCAATTCGCAAGTTAACTCGACAATAGGAGAGCTTGCAGGTTCTTCATTGATTTGAAAAGATTTATTTACCGTAAGATGTGGTTCAATTTTCACAGTAGCGACCTTAATTAATTTTGATATTGTATACGATGGCACTTTATTGTCAGTTATTTCTTCCATTTTCGTTTCCGAATGCTTGGCTAGTTTATGTTTATTCAGAGAACATTCTCTGACATACTGTTTGGAACACATATCGCACTTAAAATTATAACAAGGCGCTTCTTTACACGTTTTCTTGTCGTTACTCTTTTCAAAAGACGTTTCATTACCAGAGGCGTTAATTTTGTCAATAATACTCAAAATCTTTTCCTCTTCCGGCGAAAACTTTGGTAATTTACAGTTTTCCGCATTTTCTGAATGTCTAGCACGATTATTCAAAGTTGTTTTCCCATTAAAGTTCTTTTTTGCTTCTACCTTGCCTTCGGTTAAGGTGGCAGTATTTATTGCCGTATTGAGAATTTTCATGGGATTTGAACACAGTAGTGATTTGAAATTTGTGTTCGAAATCTCTTTTGTCGAGTCGTTTGCACAAGAATTGGCTCGTAAAAGTTCAACGCTGGACGAACTCGTCGCATCATCACCGGTTGTGGAAGTTCTAATATCTTTACAATTTAACGTATTTTTGTGCCCATTGACCGTCGGATTTAACTCAACTACATTACCGATATTTGCATTTTGTTGAATTGGCAAATTATTTAAAGATGAACTCGGAGTTTCGTTATTGACAGATCCCGTTGAACATGCTTCGCGAACAGGAACTAATTGTGAGGAAGAAGTATTTACATTATTGAGCGGCTTAATACTACGCTTTAATAATATTGGTCTATCGGCTCCTAACCCGAGCTTTTTAGAATTTCGCGGATGCTTGTTTTTCAAAATATTTACTTGAGATATCTTTGGTAGACCGACTTTTGCAAGGGAGATTTGCTTAGAAGAAGATGGAGAAAGTTCAACAACGTTAGCAGACAGGGTTGAAATAGTAGAATCGTTGGTGTTCTTCGAACTCCTACAATTCGCAATTCGAATAGCTCGTAATACGTTTGCAGTAGAAGTTGTTTTATTTAACACGGGTTGCGCGTTTAAAGGCGCTTCCGAAAGATCGAGCTTTAGAACTTCTTTGTTTTGTGTCATAACCACTTTATTATCCGTGTGTTGATTATCTGGCCATGTGACGATTATATTATGCTGGTTAGAATTGTCAATACTAATGACTTTCGATATTGACAAGTTAATATTTTGATTCACATTACTCGAAGAACAAACAGATTGTGACGAAGGATTTGAAGACGTTTGTTTTGCAAAAGTCGCGATAGTCCACGGAGGGGGTTTCAACGCTGCCAAAACGGGCTCTTTAGAGATGGAATCTTTCATATTTGGCACTTGAGATGTTTGAGGAATGGCGGGGTTAAAAAATGGGTTATTATTTAAAAAAGCGGGAGAACATTTTTTAACAAGCGGGACCTTTATGGTAGTCGCTTGTGTGATAGAAGAAGAGGAAGAAACGCTCGAAATTTCGAGCTTCGAGAAACCGTTAATATTCGGCATTGAATTTTTATTGTCAATTTCAAGCGGAAGAGGATTATTACTTGTCGTCTGTTGGTTCTCTGCAATTCTATAGCCTGTAAATCCGTGAGCTCCGCGTACCGATTCCCACTTCTTACCTTTGGGACGACGTCCAAGGATCGGAAGTTTTCTTTTGCAATTTACGCGCTTATTTGAAACTAATTTAGATGATTGCAGTAACTTTGATTGACTAGTTAATACAGTGCCTACAATAGTAGGCGCTTGAGATGGTAAGCTTAAGGCGGCTACATTATGGAGACGGTTAGAAAGTATAGATCTTGCATTCATTTTTTTCACATTCACCCTTTGAACACTGCCGCTGCTCTCGTCTACTTCTTGTTTAATCTCAACTTGAAGTTCTGGAGGAGGCGAATCCCCTAACCTTGGAAAATTAAGCGCGTGATTGTGTTCATCTTTTTCTTCCGGTGATAAAGTGCTATTACAATACCTCAACCTTTCAGGACTATCGCCCAACATGGAAATTAGCTTTGCCCCTTGTGAGTTATACGGAGGATGAATTTGTATAAGTGGCTTTGCTTCTGGAGTTGATGCCAAAGTAGAAGTCGCTACAATAGGATATGAAGCGTTTGTGTGGGTTTTTAATACCATCTTTTGATTGTTATGGTTTAAATTTTGACCGTTCACGGTTAAGCCCGCATGCTGAAATGAAGTTTGTGACGACCATTGTTCTGGATAATTCAAAATGGATTGAGTAGCACATTCCCGTTCTCCCAATTGAACAATATAAGTAGTTGCACCCGCATTTGTATCGACGAAAGCGTTGCTTTGCACTTGGTTTAACTGATTACTCCCGGACTTCTCAACTTTCGAAGACGGCGATTGAGTAAGTTTATGTAAAGTTTTCGATAAATTTGGTCTTGCCTTTGACTGTAAATTACATGGCAGCGGTTTCGATGCCGGTTTTTTACTAAATGAAAAAGATGAAGATGGTTGGGAATCATTCGATAATAATGAAAATAAAAATGGGTTTGAAGTAGTTATAGATGCAACGTCTATGCCACTTTCTCGTGGCTTTGATTGTTCCGATACCGAATTGTGGGCAGACAATTCGCTAAAAAGGTTTCGCCTTGGAGGAAAAAGACCGATCTGTCGCGTTTTCCCGTTTAGAAACCGCTCAAAATTTGAACACAAAGATTTATCATCACTTTCAGTACTTTTGCATATTGCTTCTACTGGTTCTGTGGCCTCCATTTTGGTTAAACTCGCACTAAGCTGAGAGTTTTCTAAATCTTCTAATAAAGGAAGTTCGCAATTCACTAAAAAATCATATTTGGGATTTTGCTGTTCATCTTTAATATGTAAAACGGGATCTTCAATATGTAAAACCGGATACTCAATTGGTGAAGATGATCTGATTTCCATTGGCAACACTTCCAAATGATCATTTGGTTCTTCCTTCACGGGTAAAGTCACCATTACGGGCGAAGTTCGACTTACACTTTCCACCTTTTGAGCACCTTCTTTCACTAAGTCTTCATGCAGACCATGTCGCTTCATACGAGAATCGATTCCCATTTTCTTATCATCTTTACCGATCCGCAATTGCCGGGAAGAATGAAAGTAAATCGCGCAAACATTTTTCAGTTCATCCCATGGTAAGTTCCACGTTAGCCAATGGCATCGCGGACCTTCGACAATCACGCACAAATCTTGAAGTAGTGTATCAGAAACACCTGGCAAATTCGAATCTAAAATGCCATGCGGTACGTTATTCAAATACCACGGTGGAAGTTCGTTGTCGCGACGACATACTCCCTTTTCTGGGCAGTGACATTCACCCTGACATGGAAAAACGTAAACTCTTTTATATCGCCACACGGAAGTTTGGGATGATGCATAATTTTCCAACATATTCAGACGCTCAATTGTCGGTTCCAAAGAATATGCAGTAAGCAGGCATTCACGAGCTCCTCCATTATCCTTTCCAGAATCCACTGAAATAAATTAAAAATACAGTAATAAATTCGAAGTCAAGCTTAATTCTTATTATTTGAAGATTTTGGTTTTCGAAAATAATTATTATATGCCGTATTTACTGGATTATAAGGCCCCCTATTTTGCCGTTTTAAAATACGGTATCAAAGAAGCAATCGAGGATGTCTTAGAATCGGAAAAGATTTAGAGAGGCAGTTTTAAAATCCAGTAAATACGGTAACATGTTAATATCGTTTTAATCTAACAAGTCATAAAAACCGTATACTCTGTATACATAATCTTTTAACTCTAACAGTGATATTTACCTAGCAACAATGATAGTTTCGTGTAGACTCCAGCCATGCACGTTTCGAGTTCTTGAACACTCATTTTGCAATCAACTTGTCGAGCATATTCCAAGTTATTAATGTCAATTGTCAAAGCATTGATGTAAAGTTTCAAATACAAAGGCAAAAGTCTTTTTCCGTACTACAAAAATTAAGAAAACAATAATGAAATCAAACTTTTTAAAATCCTTTATAATTATTAGTATACCTGATTATATAAAACATCAACTAAAAGATAAAGATGAGCACTTGTTAAAGCTAAAGATCCCAGCTTTTTTGCTTCTTCTGTTACAATTTCAACCTCGGTTTCTTGGCGATAATGAAGCATGCTCCAAATTTTCATTAACTCCTTATATTCAATAAAATACAAAATATTAAGTAATCTTCAAATTGATTAAAAAGTAACAACATACAAGAGTGCAACAATACTGAGATGGTCCTAGTAAATCCCTCACTAGCAGAATTTGCGTCAAACATTCAACTAAAGGATATACGGAAATGTCTTCATTTTTCAAAATAAAACGAATAAGTTGAACTCCATCGTGACATGTCATTGACTTCATCTGAAATGGAAAAATATATTTACATTAAGAAAAAAAGTTTTATCTTGTATTTCAATTATTAAGTACCTCTTCTACCATGCGCTTGATATTTCCAGAATTGAATAACAAATTAAATGCTTTATCTGCATAAAAATAATCATTTTTATGGCAGTGACATTGGCGATAAACGAGACACAAATGAAGAGCTAAATCGCGAAATCCACAATAACACAGAATTTCCACAATTGTACGCAAAATATTTCGTGGTGTAGATAAACAGGAATCGCCACATCTATGAGATACACTTCTTTTAGCTCCAACATCTAAAAACATAGCTTCATTTCCCCAAGGATTAGGAAGTAGACTGGCAAATGCCTGGCAGCCCCAAAACTCAATTTGCGTTAACAAATCTTTAAGCACCAATCGATCATTTTCTTCAATTTCTTGCCATTTCGGTGATAACGTCAACTTAACCGTTGTGCTAAAATAAGATAATACCTACTTCTTTAGCAACTTTAAATAACTTAAAATCTTAGCATTTTAAATGTTACCATAGCAATATGTGAAAGTAAGCCGGATCGGCAAAGGATTTATTAATTTGTTCCCAAGCTTCGCAAACGTTTTTTAACCGGGTAACTATGGGTATATCAGATTCGTTTACATCCATTGTTGCTATATTAGTCTCGTCTTCATCATTTACATAGTTGTGGTCTGCCGACGGTAAGAAACTCATGTTATTAAATTTAAACTACCCAACACTTGAACTTTACCAAACATCATCCACTATAAATAAATATTTAAAAAAAATTAATAATATTAAATTATTTTTTCTTATTACCTATTATTTAAATGCCGAATAGCATAATTTTAAAATCTCATATTAACAACAGTACTGAATATTATATAACATAAAAGAATACCTTCATAGAATGCAATTAAATAGTCACACTTTACGGTACTTTGTAATTAAGAAATGCAAGCATTTTTTAATTTGTAGAGATCTTGTAAAAATATTAACATTTTCGTAGATTAAAATATAATTAAGTTACCTAAATTATGCAACATTATTTAAGAATAACGCCGAACCAAAATTCAACAAAATATTTTAACTGTCGCCAACGCCGCCATTTTTTACCTAACAAATGGCACGCATTCCTCATCGATCGTAGCACCCTCTATGATTCATTCCAAGCATTACTGAAAACCGCTATATTTGAATCTTACTGTACATTTTTAAAGCTTTGCAGTCAAGCCATTTGATATTATGCCGAGATTTTTCCATATAATTATTAACCAAGTTATTAACAATACTGTATAAATAAAATAATAAGTCATTCAATTACTTTTAAGTTAAAATTAATAAACTTAAATATATTATATTATTGCTACGGTTCTTTAATTTAATGTACGTTCGCAATAAATGTTTCAATACTTTCAATGATGAATTGCGGTTTTTTTTATTATACATGTATCTAAAATTATGTGCTTATTTATTTTACTTAAAAAAATAACCTTAACAAAAATTTAACTGAGAAAATAAACATATTTACATCGTTGAGTATTTTAAAACACAAAAGTCACAAAAATGCACATCAAAAAGATGTGATACAAATAAAAAATCATTTGTATTTACATTTAATGAAAAATAATGTAGATGTTCTAATGCAACATTTTATGAATTTTTAAAATGCGACCCAATCTTTGCTTAGCAGTGGCAAATCCTTTTTTAGGTTTCTTCCCTATTTAAAGCATAAGGTGTAATAAAAAAACAAACATTTTTTTAAATAGCATCTATTAATTACCCGCGTTGCCTTTAGGAGATCCTCCGCCCTTAGAAGATAAAGGTGCACCAGGGTCAAATGTATTTAAGTCATCAGTAGAAGTACCTGGTTGAGGTTCAATTTTAGGTGGAGTTACATTCGAAGGCTTTGTTTTGACTTTTTTTTTGTGATAAGGTCTCTTTGGAGGCTAATAGCAAATAAATAATATTTACCGGTATGACAATAGTCTTAAATATTTTTATAATTAAATTTTGATATACTGGTAAATGAGCTAATCTTGCAGCTGCAGCGGCTAAACTTGATTCTACTGCTTCTTTTTTTACTCCTTCTCTAACAGGACGATCAGGTTTTGGACAATTAGGAAGTAAACGAGCTAAATAAAATTTTAACAATCATTACTAGTTAATATATACATCAGTACTAAGAGTGATTAAAAACCAACTTGATCTTAAACATTTTTAATATACCCCAATTTACCTTTCGGATTCCACGATTCGTCATTTTTGCATCGTCCTCTATTTTTAAATATAGGCCCGTCTTCATCCGATGCTTCTAACGAAGGATAAACTGCAATGGTTCCATCAACATTGAATAAGAAAAAGATGCAACTACAGTAAATATTGATAATTTTTTACCAAACTCATCGTCCTGGTGACAATTTCCTAAAAACTCTTCTTCATCCGTAATTTCATCTTCGAATGATTTCGTTTTTCGCTTTCGTTTTGATGCTGTCCGAATTGACAACAACCCTGTAGGCTGTTTTACAGGAGACAATCCAGCGTGAGATAATAATTTATTGCCTTGAGAACGCGATACAGCTTGTAATTCACTCAAAGTTGTTGAAGGAGACATTAAATTAGATGAAAATTGTACTGCGAGGCCCATAGATAGCATTCCTTGTATTGCTTCCCTTGTGGAAGGTGAAGCTCTTCCGCTATTAGTAACTACAAAAGGATCTTCACCGTCACCAGTAGTGCGTTCCTCAGCACGTACAACTGCAGGTTGTGTTCTAAAATTAAAATAATTGCCCGTTTAATAATTGCCAAAACCTTACAAAAATAAAATCTTTACATTTCACGCCGCTCCTCTTCAACAATAATATTGTTTTTCTCTGCCAATTTAACAGCACGTTTTGCACCTTCTGAAGCATATCCACTTGCGCGCAACAGTTCTTCAATTCCACCTAACTTTGGAGATAAATTATCGTCCTCGTTGGCTTCAGAAACAGAACTTCCCGTAACATCTACTTTTAGTTCTTTTTGAATAGAACTCCTTCCGTTTTTCACATCTTTATCTATAACGCACAATTTTTCATATTACAAAGATTACATTTAAATATTTGCAAATAACTTTAATATCACAATTCTTACGTAAAATGTTGGTTTTAACAGCTTGCTTTTCTACATTTTTTAATTCTGATATAACTAAAAATAAAATTAAACGTAACTACAGAGCAGAATAAAACCTTTTAATCAAAAATTATTTCAAACCTGGAAGATGAACTTTTAAGCTTTGCTTTTTACCGTAATCATTTATCTTTTTTAAAGCTTGCTTTCTGTTTGCGGCTCGACGAGGGCTTTCATCAACAACCAGCAAATCATCATCTGAATCGCGGAACTCGTACACAGATTCATCCAATTTTGGTGGAGCTGGAGAACTTCTACGAGTACAAAAAAAGTTCGCAAAAAAAATTACTTTATAATTTCTAAAATATATATATAAAATTTACTTTATGGCATGAACAGTATTTTCTAATTTATTGCTTTCTTGTTTCGGTAGAAAATGAGAAACTGGTTTTAATGTAGTAATTTCTTTGGGTTTAGTATCATGTTCGTTTATCATTTGAATTAATGATTGTTCGTAAGCAGAGTTATAATCATCTTGATCAACAAGCTTTATTTTTTCCACGATTTTTCCCGAAAGATTAGGAGAAAATTTATTGACGTTAATCGTTGGTGGTGGCGGCGGCGGAGGTTTGTTTACTATAGGTTCCGGTTTAAGTTGGGGATATTCCTAAAACATTATAAAAATTAATCACTTATAACTTCGATAAATGTCAAAGACCTTACTCCTAGTCTTAATCTAACTCTACTACGTTTATCTCTTGGTGGGAGCTGCCTTAATTTTGGTTTTTTATTTTGAGTTGATTTCTAAATTAATTCAATAATGTAAATTTTCTATAAAAAAAAAAAAAGGTTTTTCTAGATATAATTAATTACCTCAGAGTTACGAACTTCTTTAGTCAAATCTTTAATTAATTTAGAATAGCTGATATTAGATGGAATTTCATCTTTGTGAGTCCTTAAATACTATAAAATAAAATCAATAAATAAAATAAAATTAATTGTTATTAAAATAATTACTTCTTTATCTTGCGTCCAACTTTTAAGCGCGGAAACTAGTGCTTTAGCTCCTTCAATTAGATATGGCAAAGCCTTCCGATCGTTAGAATTAGAATCTACAATAAAACAAAAAGTAACATAAATAACATAAGAAACACAATTATAAAAATACTTTTACCTTTTAATTCATCCAAAATATGTTTAGCTGCGTACCAATTACACGTTTCAAAATTAGGAAATCTAAATTTTTCAGGTGTTTTAATTCGTTTTTCGATGTCGTACACTCTAATAAATTGAAATAATATAAATATCGTTTATTATATAAACTTAAAATAAAACTCACTGAAGTTGCAAGGGTAAATTTAAAGAATGAAGAAAATTCCCACCAAAAACTAAAGAATCAACCGGTGTAAATACAGCGTGAATCCACGCTGTTGGAATAAGTAACGTTTGTCCCTGTTTGACGACACACTTAAAACATGCATCTACTTGATCACCAAAAAACGTTTCACTTCTATTTGACGATGCCATCCAACGTTTATATAACGCTAAATTAGCTTGAGTCGGTCGAATTAAATAAAATACTTTTTCTCCCTAAACATAAAAAACAATAAATAAAAGTTCATAATATAATACTGTACTATTTTTTTTTCTATTACTCTAAGAACGTGATACCAAACAGAAGTTCCACCAAAATCAATATGAAAGTCTGTATAGCTGTCTCGGACACCAACTAAGCAATATTTTTGAACAAAAGGCTTTGAATAAGAACAATTTTCTGGCAGCTGATCCGGCCAAATAGTGTTGATCCAACTTAATTTGTTAACAATGTATGGAGCTTCTACTAATGCTGCTAGTCTAAATTTAGAGCATTATTAACCATTTATTTTTATTATTGATGTAAATTCTATTAAAACTAACCGACTATTTGAAAATTCCAAGCTGATTAAATTTATGATTTTATTTCGAGTCGGACTATTGAAGTAACGCACAAATTCACTAAATGTCATATGAATGTCATCCTGCCTAGTTACATCAATAGCATCGATTTCCCAATTTGGTCCTAAATATAAATATTTAGAAATTTAATAGTACCAGTAAAAATTAAACGCATTATTGTAAATTTAATCACCCAAGTATCTTTCAATGTCCTCCAAAGTAAATGTTGATGGAGGCACAATCAGTCCTAATCCATCATTATTTTCAACTAAAATTGGTCGATTGAAGCCATTTTGGCAAACAGTTGGCAAAGTAATCTGTTGTCCACGCATAACACTTAAAACTTCCTCGGCACTAAGAAAGTATAAATTTTAAAAAAAAAAACTATTATGTTTTGTTAAAAAGTTAAAAAATACTGTAATACTAATAAACGTAAAAAAAAAAAAATTAAATCATATCAATGATATAATACGCCACCTTGGAAAATGTCTTGACTTTAATTCCTTTATAAAGACTGGTGTACCAGTTTGCACTGGCTATTGTTAAAAAATATTAATTTAGAAAATTAGTTATTGCTTTAAACGCTTGCTTTAATTTTAATTACTTTTGAGTCTGCATCTGCTTCAGAATAATCTTGTCGGTGCCAATTTGTTCGACGTTTGGCTGCAACATAAGAATCAAATTTTTATTAAAAAAAATAAAATGCTATGGTAATAAAAAATCGTATTCCTACAGATTGATGGTCCAAACATTTTTTCACATTTTGGACAATGATACTTTTCGATATCATTACTTTGATGTTCATGTAATCCAACACAACTAAATTTAAAAAAAAAAACATTGCTTAGCAAATTGAATTCAATTATAAATAACTCGATTCCAATAAAATACCTTCCATGAAACCAATCTTTACAAGCATCGCATTGAATCATGAATCTTGTTGGATCGTAAGGTCTTCCGCACAAACAATAAACTTGCGATGAAGCCATATTATTTTATAAATAAGTATAGTCGCAACAACGCTAAGATTAATATTTAAACTAGAAAAAAAATGCAGTTAAAATAATTACCTTTGATACTAAAATCACAAGTAATATTATTGATACAAACCTTCCAACATTGTAATAGAAGTATCTATCGTTTTTGCAAAACTTTCAAATGAGGATTATACAATAGCATTTCTAAAATAAATATGAATGTTGATGTCTTAAGAAATATATTTGTGGACGATAATAATAATTATTATAAACATTAGAAAACTGAAAAATGTAGTTACACGATATATTACATGAAAGAAATTTGATAAGGGCAAATCTTGACTAATAAAATTTTTAAAATAAATTCTTGTAAATTATTAATAGATTACTTTGATAGAGAAATAAACTTACATCAAATTGTCCATTGCAAATAATCAAGACTCGGTTATGTCAAAAATTATCGAAACGAAAAATTAATGCAACAACATCTCCGAGATGTTCTCGATATTAGAGTAAACCCAAAACAAAAATTCTTATGAGGAAAAATAGAGCGAGATTTTATACGAGAGGGTAATTTTTAAACGCTCAATTGGAGGTCAGCGATGGCGCTCTTTCTAAATACGCATGCGCAAAGAAATAATAATAAACTAATTTAAACGTATTAATTTATTAAAAACCAATAAATAAATTTAAAAAGTCTTATACATAATAACCCATGTTAAAACGCAATAAAATTAATTTAATGCAAATTATTTGTCGTCTTCGCAAAATATTTTTTAATCACGTGACTAAATTCTATTCTTTTGATTTGCTAAAATACGGCTTGAAGGTGGGAGAGCGCTACAAAAATCGGAAAAAAAGCGAATCTTCTCGCGACCACTATTCTTACTAGAAACATGAAGAAGACTGCTGACAAAATGGCAGTTTATTAATTACAGTAGTTATATAGACGAAAGCTTTTTCTCGAAGAACTATTTTTGACATGGGTTTTCCATACGGACGTGACTTTAGAAAAGATTTTCTGAATGTGATTATTTAGCTTATATGTAGAAATAAAGCTAATTGAAAGCGAAGCGGGCTTTGTTAAAAATGTCGGAGGAATTCGCCCGTAACATTTTGAAGGTGGCTATGGCTCAAATATGCCAGAACCTAGGGTGGCACGCCGTTCAGACCTCGCCGATGAATATTTTAGTGGATATTTTACAAAGATATATGAGTACCCTGGCCAAAGTTACTCATCAATACGCAGAGCATTGTAAGTGGAACTGCGATTAATAATGATTATTAAGCCTAATCGAATAGAAATGTTGATGTATTTTTTTTTTTTGTATGCAAATTTTGTATTTAGATAATAGAATAGAACCAAATTTGAATGATTTAGCTTTGGCTTTTAAGGAATTTGGTATATCGTTAACCGATTTGGAAGATTACGCTAATAATGTGGAATCGGTTCCATTCGTTCATCCGATACCAAAATTCCCAGTATCTCATCCCAATCAATTCAATTTTCCGAAAGAAAATTGCCGAGAAGTTAATTTAAGACCCGAATGGATTTTTCCTCATTTACCTTGTGTTTATCCAGGTAAATCGGAAGTTGTGGATTCATTTAAAGGAGTTGTAATTTTAATAAATACAGTATATGCGTTTCTAATAGACGAAGACCCGCCACCTTCACCGATCGAAACCAGTAAAGAATTGGCAGACTCCGCTTTTCTAAACACCGACATTCCTTTTCCATCCGATAGTCCGAAACCAGGCACTAGACGACCTTTTGAGTTGATTCAAGATGGAAATTTTCCACCCTCAAAACGTCCTAGGTATAATTTTGATTTGTCATTGTTTTACATGATTGTTATGTTTACATTGTTAATTATATGGCTCTAATAATTTTTAGAGTGCTGTCAGACGAAGAAGGTCGAACTCGAGAAGTTGTTAGTGTTTCCATGACCCCCGCTGGTTTAATATCACCTTATCGCGAAGGTCGGTTACCAGATACGTGTACACCGCTGAAAGGGTTTGAAGATTCGAGACCCAGTTCACCAGTCATTTCGGAGGAAGCTGAAGAGAGTCTACCACCCAGCAGTGTGGCTGTCGTGGAACCACCTCCTGTTCTTCCTATTATCTTACCGCCCGAAATTATTAAAGTTAAAAAACCCAAATTAAAAGATGGTACGAAATTAAAAGATGGTGCGAAATTAAAAGAAGGCGCGAAATTAAAAGATGGCACGAAATTAAAAGATGGCACGAAATTAAAAGATGGCACGAAATTAAAAGATCCCACGAAATTAAAAGATGGCACGAAACTAAAAGATGGCACGAAACATAAAATCAAAATTAAGAAAGAAAACAGAGAGAAGAAAAAGGAGTCGAAAGAAAATAAATCGAAGAAGAAAGAAATGCTAAAAGCTCAGTTGAAAGTGAAAGATAAGTTAACTAAATTAGCTAAAACGAAGAAGTTAAAAAATTATAAACTGCCAAAGCCCCCCAAAGGTGTTTTGGATCTGAGCAAACATAAAAAACTTGGGCGACCGAAAAAGATTAAAACGGTGTTGCCTATTTCTAAGGTAACCACCGAGACTGTGCATAAAAGTGACGTGCCTTCGGTTAAACCTAAAGTAGTTAAACCCGTTAAGCATGTCACAAAATCTCCAAAGCCGGCTAAAGTGGGAAAGAGTCCAAAACCAGAAAAGTTAATCGCGGGTGGGCAGTTAGCGTCTCTTTTAGCCAAAGCCGGTGGATCGACGAGCATTAAAACTGAAAAGTTTGCTCCCGAAAAAAGTGTAAACGAGAGCGAGTCGTATTCTCGAACCGAGTCTTTCTTGCGAAAAAGCGCGTCACCGGTGCATTACAATGAACCACGTATGGTGGAGAATCACAGCGTCCCTCGAGACTATTCCCGAGACGATATGAGCGATTACGAGCATCACGATCACATTCATAGCAATAGTTCCTCCAACTTACGCAGCGATTCGGAAGAAATTCCTTCGTTCCGTTCGAAAGTGAAACTAGAACCGAAAGACGTTTATGATTTTACGGACGACGAGGACGTTCGCAACAACGGCGCGTCGGACGAGTCGCGAGAACGAGATCGCGAGCGGAAAGTGGAGACGATGACGGCACCAATGCCCGCACGTGTGGAGCCAGTCATTTCGCAAGTGCCTGCCGAGGTTTTCAGGCCGATGCTAACGAGTCCTCCCAAAAAGAAACGCGGGAGACCACCGAAAAATCCGAAGCCGGAATTCAATCTTATGCCCAACTCTAAATCTAGAACTCCAGAACCTTTCCCTCGTTCACCAACTATGCCTCCGCAGCAGAAATCGCCATTCTCTAGTGTGTCTAGCTTTGGAATGTCTCCGCAGATGCCTTCGATGGCGTCGCAGATGGGTTACTTTCCGTTGGCCAATATTCCTCCTGCTCTTTTACCTTTTTCCTTTCCGTCCGGCGTCAATCAACCGAATATGAATATGGATCTCCCAGTAGCTGGACCAAGCGGGATAACGCAATATCCCAAATTGGTAGATTTGGCAGACGTAGCCATCAGCAAAGCTCAACACGATGGCGATTTCGATTTGGGACGAATGAAAGACAAGGACAAGGCCAAACGCGACAAAAAAGTCAAACGGGACAAGAAAGATAAAGAGAAACAAAAAATTAAGAAAAAGAAAGACAAAACAAAAGAGAAAAATCCAGAAAAGAGTTCGTCGGGAAAATCAGACAAAAATAAGGACAAATTAAAGAGTAAAAAGTTGAAGTCATCGAGTGAAGGCAAAAATAAAGACAAAAAAGATAAAAGCGAGAAAAATAAAGATAAAAAGAAAGATAAATCTAAGGATAAGGACAAACGACTGGAGAAGAAAAAAGAAAAGATTCCTAAAATCGAAAAGGAATTCGTAAGTCGTGTTTTTTATATTATTCATTTCCCCACCCCAACTCTCAACATCTTTTGTATAATTACAGTTTATTTCCTCAAAATTTAATAGATGCTGTGCTAAAACAACGTATGCGTTAAAGCAAAAGCACATGTCACAAAACTTAACTTTTCGGTTGGTACCAATCACATGATAGTGACACGTACAAGCCATACTAATTTTATCGGTTAGCAATAGCACGTGTGTTGCAAGCTGAACGAATTTTGTAGATTCACAAGAACTTCGTTCTAGAGTGCACATTCAAATTGTCGAGCGCATTGGAGTTGGTTAGTGTACGTTTAGTTAGATTAATTGGCCTAGGCTTGGTGCAAGTTCTATTGATAAAATTTTATATAATATATAAATTTTATAAATAATTTACCCTTACAGTAATAGCCGTTAATTCGGCCTTAAAGAACATTTTTTTGAAAGTGGGTTACGCTAACCGAAACTACCAAATCCATTTATTGATTTTCAATCGGCTACAATTGACAGAAATTAATAACACTTCCATTTCGGTTTACGTTTGTACACATTTAAATTAAACTTAAGTTGCATAGCGACAACATGCATTCTAGGCTTTTTTAACGATTCATACGAAAACTACTGTAATAAACAGCAATAAGAAAAATGATGGCGATTAATGCGGTGAAATGTGTTAATAACCTTAAATATACAATTCATTTAAATTGAAATTGAATTTCAATAATAAATTTAAATTTTTTTTGATAACGTACCGGTACTTATTTTTTTTTTTTTCTATTTGCAGAAGGAAGAAAGGGAAAGGCAACGCTCGCCCTCTCCTGCACCAGGAGTGGTTTTCCCGAGACTTACGTTCAAGTTAGGATCAGGAACGGAATCGGAGAGCCCTAAAATGTGAGTAAATTTTAATTCTTCTTCTTTAGTTTTATCACTCTACTATTCCCTTCTCCCCTTAAAAAAAAAAGCGCAGAAGCCCTGTAAATTTTTTTTTATTATTTATTACTTTCTTGCCACGCAATTGGCATTTGCTCTGTTCCATCTTATGAGTTGCATTAGTTGCGTTTGAATGGGCTATATTAGCCATTCCTCCCAGCTACCTTTTCCTCTTCCGACCCAAAGATTATCTCCAGCGAATCCCCCTCCCCTCCGCAGGGATGACCTCATCACCACTGATGACAAGGGTCAGGCCGGCGGGATCCAGGGGCAGACAGACTCGCAGACTTTCGCCATGCGCAAACTTGGTCCACTAAAGTTCCGGTGGGTGTCGTGCCGTCGGTCGCAACGTCCACCGAAGCCCAAGGTTTTTGACGATTGAACTCGAGATGAGAGATCGAAGGGTCAGCAGAAGAGGTTCATCAGCTCCGATGACATCGCACATCATTTCTCCACCAAGAAAATGCTGCTGTTTATTTATTTCTTCTTAAAAAAAACAACAACTTTTATCAGCCGTTTTTATTTTACAAGTTTTTAAATCGAGCAATTAGACTTAATTTTAGCTGTGCTTAAATGTTATGAAAAAGGCGAACGTATTTTTCAATTTAAATGTGGGCAGCTAGAACTTTTTTTTTTATTATTATTCGCCAAACTTACTATTTTTATTTCTTAAAAAGTTAAAACAATTAATCTATCTCCTCCGTTTTTATTAAGGCTAGGGTATATATTAGCTTGTTTTCCGTTTTAAAAAAGCTCTATTCCATTTTATCATTCCAATTCATTTTAAAAGAGTTTCATTCAAATTGATAAATTTAAAAATGAGGGTCTCAACATAATAATATTGTAACTAGTGTTTAAAAAAACACGATTAATCCACTTAATGTTTTCAATTGAAAAGCAAAGTGAAATTTTATTTTCTCCAAAGGCGAATTTTGTTTCAAACATTTATTTTTAAATTACGAGGTCTAACTCTAAGATCGAAATTAGTTGAAAATGTCAACCAAAGAATCATAATTTTGAACTCAAGACTAGTTTGAAGGTGCCTTTAGAAATACAAATTGATATTGTCAATTTCAGGTATAATAATTGAAAGATATATAAAAAAAATTGATGTTTTATTGAGTATATATAAACATATAGAATAATTTACGTTCCTAAATATCATCAGTGTGTGATGGTTAGTTTTTTTGTAATTATGTTGTTCCCATGGAAACTCGGTACATTTTACATTGTAGTATTTTAGCAAATTAAACTCCATTTTTTGGAGGTCAATTGATATCATTTTTTTGTCTTTCTTTATTATTTGTTTCATATACAGTATATTTTTTTTATTACCTATACGGTACTATATAAGATGAGCATTTATGTAGAAAATTGAAAATGTTCGAATAGAGAATTGTGAAAGTGTATGTGTTAAAGGTAAATGAGGAGATTTAGCATAGAACAAAAAATGCCAACAATCAAAAGAATTCTGCAAGAGTCAGTAGTAAGTCTGGCTTAATTATTATTATCTCAAATCTAGTTCAAATGAGAGGGAATTTTAGAATCAAAATAAGGATTACTCTTAACGTCGCCTATAAGTAGTTAGAGTAAAAGGTTAAGCGTAGGCATTTTTTTTTTTTTTGCATGTGTTTAAAATTGTATTTTGCAGCGTAATCAAGGGCCTGTCTAATACGGATTCTCCATCTTCAAGCCCATTGCCGTACGTGAGTGATCGTTCGCCTCCTGGGTCGCCACCACATCCGAGGTCAGCTTTTGGGGCTGTGATTAGCAGTGGAAGTGGATCCACCTCGCACGGGAAAGCGCACGCCAAGCCCCCGCCTAAAGTTCCAGTCCCGCCACCACCGCCCCCAGCGAGAACAGTCATCACCGAAACCGTTGGCACCATTATAGTGAGAATTTATTTTTTAAATGGGTTAAATTTTATCTGATGATCGAAATATAATGTGTTTAGGATGCTTCGGGAAATAAGATTTGGATATGCCCAGCATGCACTCATCCAGATGATGGAAGTCCTATGATTGGTTGTGATGATTGCGACGAGTGGTATCATTGGTAGTGTATTTTGTTTAATAAGAATTAAAGAGTCCGAGAAGAAATTTGTTAAAATGCTAACTAATTTCTATGGATTCTTCAGTTGAGCATGTATTTGAAAATGTGGTACTGTATTAACTGTAATTTATCTTATTTTTAGGGTATGCGTCGGAATTCTCATTCCGCCAAATGACGATGAAAATTGGTTCTGTTCGAGATGTATAGCCAAACAGCAAACTATATTAAAGAAACGACGTTACCGAAAAGATAACTAAAGAAATTAGTTTGTTAGAATTATAACGAAGTTTTTGTTGTTGTTGGTTTATTTGTTTTACTTTTGGATTTTTTTTAATATTTACATAACACCGAATAGTAACTTTGAAGGAATGATTATATTTTTTGTTTAATGAAATTTAAATCATATATACTTTTATGATTATCATGAATTAATTATTGTTTTAAGTTGAATATGCAAACCCATTGTATATAAATAACCATGTGAATTTAATAAAGATAATGAAATGTTCACTGTTAATTTAAAACTAAAAATACAGTTTTATCTTACAAAATTTAATTATTAAAATCAATTTTTTATATTTTGGAATGACATTAATATTATTATACATGTACCATTAGTTTATAATTTTAAAACAACTCTTATTATAATTTAAATAAAAACTATACTGTACTTGCAAATGATTTTATGTAATACTTTCAACAAACGAGAAAAAAATTTCATCGAATGCAGAAATTGATTGCATAATCATGTCTATTTTAATCGATAGTTAATACGACTTTTTTGTGGACTACCTAACTTTGTTAATAAAAATCTTAAAAGACTTGAATTAAATTGCGGTTCACTTATTAGAAATTCGAGATTTGATACTTTTTTGATTTTGAAATTCCCGTTTTTAAAGTATTTTTATGCATGCAATTTATTAATGGCAAAGGCTGAATGGTGCAGCAAAAAGAAGAAACTCCTTGGAAGTGTTTTAGATTTTCATTGACTTTTTAATCTTTGGAAAATTTTCAAAGTAATATGGAGTTTCAGTTAATAAAATAGGAGCTTTCTTGGGATAAGGAAGTAAAGAAGCTTTTGCTTTGAGAAAACTTTTAGATAACATAGGATAGTACAGTAGTATTTCCTTTGTATTGAGTTACAGCTTAAGTATAAGTGTCAACTGTAGCAATACTGTAGTGTGCATTGTTACTCATACAGTAATAATAATATTATTATGTGTTAATCTGTCTGACGGATACTTGAACTACAGCATAATCTCCAGTACACGTGTACACTTACTAGTAAACATATAATTACAGTACTGTCATGTACATGTAGGCTACTACCATGCTACTACAGTTAACTTTGTTTACCATCCCCCACCCTGACTCTTTCAAAATTCCAATGCCCCCTATTATCCCTATGAAACGTAATTGTACATATTTTTTTATATTCAAAAATAGAATTATTCCCTAAATGAAGCTTAATTACAACTTGCTCAGGCACAAGACTTCCGGTAATATTACTGCCTGTAGGTTTTAGAAAGAAATCGATTGCTCCCTGAACAATCAAATTATTCCTTGCATGGTGGGGGGTAAGCCCCTACGTTGGGAAACTGTAACATAATTATTGTGAAAATGATAAATATTACACATTTTGTTTGGTTATACCTAGTGTATCGATTAACGTGAGAATATTTAATTAATAATTAATTTACGAGTATAATAATTTAAATGTCCCTTTCTTTCTGCCAGTTCAGAAACGGTGTTCCGCCCGCATCCCTATAAAATTTTTCCTATTACAGCCTATGTTACAGCTGTAACGTATAAAATTAGTGTACGAAATATTTAGGATAAACGCAAAAATAAAAAATTAAAATGTTAGGAGCATTTTAAAATTTGGCGCCCGAGACATCTCTATAGCGGCAACGATTATTCTAATTCTTGATAATTTTAAATAATAAAAACTTTCATACATGAAATTACTTTCTCTCGTTCATAAAAACAAAATGAAGCCAGATATTCAACTTTCCTAGCATCTTAAGAAATGTAATTGATATTGATCTTTAAAAAAAAATTAAGCAAAAATATTTTTACAAATCAATAAAAGTTAATAGAGAAAGGGTGTGCAACTTACAAAAAGCATTATCAACATGTTTAGAAATCATTTGTAAAATACCGGTATAACCCAAATAGAACAAATCCACAATTTCGTCATAATTATGTAAATTTGGAAAAAGTATGCATGTATTTTGCCAGTTTTAACATGGATGACGTTCATTGTTTGCGATGAAATATTTCTAGCGCTTAGTTCACCGGCTCAGTATTAATCAAAATTGTTGGCTACAGTTTTATCCCCCACACGTCCGCCTCCTAATCCTTTCGATATCTAACATTATTGTAGAAAGCTCGTATTGACATACATTTTTAAATTCTTTTGCCTCGCGATTAAAAGCAAAATTAATCAATATTTAATTTAACAACTAATCGCCTTCAATTTACTTTTTTTGTTGTTGTTGTTGAAAAAGCTTGATGATTTACTTCCGCATTTTTTAAATACAGTAGTTTTATTTTCAGTATATTTGGATAAGTATAAAACAAAATAATTCCGGGAGTTTATAGAAAATACTATTATAACTTTCATGTTAAGTAATACCAAACGGAATATCAACCTGTAATTAAAAACCAGATAAAAAAAAAAGTAAGACAAGAATTTGTTCTATGTTTATGAGCAACCCAGCTATCTTATACATGTACATGTATATCAATTTTAATTTTTTCTTTTTAATAAACAGGTCAAGTAGGCCAACTCTTAATTTTTTAAATACATGTACCTCCATTTTCTTTTCGATTTTTTTAAGAACTCCGCACTTTTTAAAATTGTTACCATTCTAATTGGAAAATCTGTATTCATAAATAAATGCAAACAATTATTTGCATTTTGGGACATTTATTCCATGCAGAGCTAGTGCATGCATGCTTTTTTTTGTCGCATTTAAATAAAAAAAAAAAAAACGGTACCAATAAATTTATCAGATTAAATTCATTAATTCGAAGCATATTTTAAAAGCTGACGAAAAACATGAAATCTACATGTATATTATAAGAGCTCAAATGATTTCATTATTTGCCTTTTTCTCGGATAGAGTGGAAAGGTTCTCAAATCTTTTAAAAAATGAGATTTAACAAGTGTTAAAACGGCCACTTAATTTTAAATTTGGAGTAAGTTAATAGGATTAAAATTCAGTAAATAATTATGCAAAGCAACAATTAAAAGTGAAATAAGTGAAAGCAATTTCTCCCGATTATGGTCATTCGCTCACAAGGTCATTGGGTGTCTAATCAATTAGCCTTTTTTTAATACGCTTTTTTTACACTTAACTTTATTACGCGGACGTGTAATTTCAGTTTAAATTATACTAATGTCATGTTTGAATATTAAATATCTAAATTTATCACATTATTGAAAGTACAGCTCATAATCTCATCAAAAAATCAAATGTGATATTTGAAAGATTTTATGGCACTTGATTTTTGACTACCGGTAGTATTCAAATCTACAATAATTTTATTAAAATTACAATCATTTAAAGAAAATCAGTTTTTTCTAAGAAAAGTAGTTGCCAAGAAAATATAATAACGTACATGTAATGTACCCTACATATCGACAGTAATCACGTGTCACAACCTGTTGAAAATTGAGACCTGCTGCATTAATAATATATAATTTTAAAAATTAAGAAATCAAAAGTTATTGCATAAGAAAGGTTCGATGGTCGAAAATCAATAGTACAGGTACATATTTATTTTTTCATTGTTGCTTTGTAAAATGTCGATAAATATAACTTTATTCATTTTTAATAGGTTGGAACTTTAATTTTATTTTTTTAAAGTGAATTAAATATAAAATACCGTAGTATAAATAGCATTAACCATGATGCACACTTTTATTCTATGAAAATTATAATCGACATTAATATTTGATAAAATAGAATAAAAACCGTTTTTTTTTTTTTTTTGTTTACATTTTAATTTATAAAAAAAAAAAGATAGAAAAAGATGTTAATAAAAAATTAAAATCGCAATGAAAAAAAAAATGTTGAGTGTGCAAGATTGTCTACTTTAATAAATAAAACAAATTTTAAACAAAATATTTTATACTGTACAGGTATATTTTATTTTTTTTTTTGGACCAAACTTGTTCATCATTTTCCCAACAAAATAAGCATCTGAGCGCATTTTCGCTGAGTGCTGCTGCCTAAGCCGGTTCTAAGCTGACCTAAACTAAGCTGAGCGCAAACGTAGCTGAGTAGAGTGAGTGAGAGAGAAAGAGAGAGAGAGAAAGAAAAGAAAAGAGGATAGCGGTTTTTTAACTGTTCAGATGTCATTGAACCCGGCAGTGAGTGAGTGTGGGATTTCCATTCGCTGCTATGTAGTATGTGCTGCTGCTACTCGCAACATCTCTCATCTACGGTTACGGACTGAATCTACGTCCTGTGTTTACGTTCAACTCGTGTTACTTTTTTTCGAATTAAGCCGAAGCTAGTGCCTCCTGACTCGGGTTTAATTCATACTTTGATTTCTTTAATTACCTTTCGGACTGCGGAATTGCCGAGTGTTGTTGCTCGCTCGTGAGGTGTGTTTGTGTATGCGTGTGAGAGAATTGAGGGAGCGTCTCCACTACCCTCAGCCGTCCCGTGCGAGGACTAACCGCAACCAATAACTCCTACCTTCATACTCTTACACTTGTTTTTCTTAGTGCTATATATTTTTGTGAAGGAGAGCTCCGATATAATATTTTTTTGCTAACCAGGATTTAACTCGGCGTTATACGTGAAAATTATTGGATTATAAAACTATTAATTTTTTTTTCCTCCCATACGTTGCAACCCTTATCGCGAGTGTCCACGAAGTGAACGCGTTTGAATATTTTACAATATTTAAATTTTTTTTATATATAAATTAAGTTCGCTGTTAGCGTTGTCTTCACCGGCGTTGTATTTTTACGGTAAGTAAATTTAATGAGCTTTTTATATATATATATATATATTAGTAATCTAATAATAATACTAATAATTTTTGTCTCGTGTCGTATCGTGATGAATAAATTTTAATGTCCCGTTCTAACGTGTGGTGTCCGGCGTATATTTAAAATGTCCAGCGTTATTCTAACGCACGTACGTTATACGTGAGTATTTAATAAGATGTATATAGATATATTGCGTAGATCAGCCCATGCACTTCCGCGTTGTTATATAGCGAGAGAGCGAGTGAGGTCATTGACTCCGCTGCGTACTCGTTTACCACTAGTTCGAAATAAGTTTGCGGTTTCGTGTGTGCGCGCGCGCGGCCATTTCTCTGCTTTAGAACACGTCACGACGTCTCTTTCGACGTAATTTTGACGTAAATTTTTGACTAAGCGAAGAATCGCTAATCTGAATCCTAGGATTAATTAAAGCGGCATTTTTCTGGCGCTAATCCGTGGGAGAAGGGGGTTAGCCAGGCCCGTCATTTCAAGATTTTTTCAGAGGGGGCCCAAAGCAAAAATGTTTTTTGGTAAAGTGACAAATTTGGCCCTTTTTTTGACAACCCAATACAGTTTTTTTTCCCTACAGTACTTTTGCCCCCGGCTCCCTCCTTCCAAATGACGTCCCTGGTTTGGAGCCAGTGAATCTGTGTGACGTCACGCCAACTTATTTTGTACACATTCCACCCAACGTCAGTCCCGTTAATATCTGTGTACACGTACTCAGTCATCATCATTCATGTTAAAGGCGAACAACACAGAAATAAACTCCATCATTGTTATGAAAACTTGAAGCTTCGTTCCTATAAGCTTTTTTTATTATTAATATTTATAATAAGTTTGCCCGCGTTACGTCAAAAATTTATTAGTTTTTTTTTTTTTTTTGACGTCGCGTCAAATTTTATGAAGCTTAATTAAAATGAAAATTTCCATGCAAATGCGGGCCTAGCGTGGCGTGTAATACGACTTAAGAGTAATTAACAATCTAAACTTGATTAGCGATATGGAAGCCAGTGTTCAAAATACAAATACTGCAACTAAAATTATAGCGAGATTCGATGTGTGCTGCGCTTCCGGTTCGAGATTAAAATCAGCATTTTATGGAAGTTTTGCGGCCAGCCTCAAATCGTTAGTGCGCATGTGCGGTGACGTAAGTCATGCCTAAAACCGCACTTTATTACCATTATTTCGAGTCTCGTCACCAAAAATTAACTGCCAACTTTGAGTTGGGAGGGAAACTGAATTTGGAATAGTTTTAATTCCGTAATAAATTAAACATTGAAAATGAGGCTTTCGTAAATAATCCCTAGAGGTGTACAATATTCGGCAAAATTTAATGACCAAAGCATGTGCCAAGGGTTATTTTTGAAATTTCCCCTCGTAGACCACATGGAATAAAAAAAAAAAAAATTTAATTTTTGTACAATAGTTCATTGATAATTATGTTAGTTGAAATACTGTAAAATTGAAATAGTTATTGTGTAGGGTTATCAAAAAGGAGGAGTGAGTTTCAACTTAATTAATCAGTAGAGAATAAAAAATATTTAAAAAAAAATCGCACAGGGGAATTATTTTAAGGTGTAAAATAATTTTCGGTCCATATTTTCACCTAATTTATCAACATTACTTGTATTTGAAATCCAACTGATAACTTTAAAATTCACGAAATTCACAGCAAAATCTCAGTCGCTGAACAAGAGTTTTATTATTTTATATCGTTTCGGAGCTTTAATAGCTCAGCGTAAAATTTCCTCTAAGAAAAGAGGCCATTACTTTTTGTTCGGGCTTACTATTTGAAATATGAGCAAAAACTTCAATTAGATAGCGAAAAAGCCATTGCCCAACTTAAAAATACGGTATTGAACATCTCAAATGAAGTATTTTTCGATCATTGCATGTTATTGTTTGTCAGGAAATAATTATAGAGTCAGTTAATAATAAAACTAAATGTATTAATTATTCATTCGAAATTAATATAATTTCCCGTTATAGTAATAAAACAGTAATAAGGTATGGAATGTTACCAAACTGTTAGAAATTAAAATAATAGATTATTAACAAAAATAGCTCTAATACTGTATAATTATTTTTGTTTTTAAAAAGAGTAAAATTATGAGTTCAATTAAAGTAATCACCTGGAAACATTACACTAAATTTTTTTTTTCTTTCTCTTTCTTAAAAAAAAAAAAACAAAACAAAAATGCTATGAAAATGTTTTCTGCAAGATGTATAAATATTGGTCCAATTACGCTAAATTGGGCGCGGTATTTAAATTCAATAAGTTAGTAAATGAAATACTGTAATTATCAATTCGTATTAATATCTCAATTTCGAATAAAAAAAAAAATAAAAAAAAAAACCAAAAAAATATTCGGCGGTTGAACTAAAAGTCGGTCAAACAAAAAAAAAGGTACATTTTCCGACATTTATCTAAATAAATATGCGCGTGATGCGGTATTTTTAATAAAACATTCCTTAAGTTCTAAAAGAGAAATTCTCGACAATAAAAAAAAAAAATGTCACGTTAAACGAAGCGTAGCTTATCACGTGAAACATGCAACTTCACTTTATCAACGAAAACTAATTTTTCAATTTTAAATTTTGTTAACGATAGAACGAAGAAATTAATTTTTGAAAACGAATTCAAATTACAATATTTAAATAATATCATGTAAGCTGCATTTTAACTTCTCTGAATTATTGTAAAAAAAAAAATATTCTGAAAATTCGGATAAACTATTTTCCACCCAAAAACTTTTCTAGATCTAATTACCTTATCGCACATTTCCGAACTCCATTCCCCCTCAAAAACTATTCACAAGTTTTTAAAAAAAAAAGGAATTTCGCCCAACTTAAAAATAATGCTTTCTTTTATTTATTTAATTTTTAAAAATATTATTTTTCTTTAATTTTTTCTTTCTTTCTTTCTCTCTCTCCGGTGAGCTACCATGTTTCACACTCTTTCTTCCCCTTTGCTCGACTTCCATAGAGAATAAGCAGTTCTCTTCTCGCACGAATAAAATTTTGTTTTTGTTTTCATTTTCCCGAATGTGAAAGCAGCTAATTTAACTAACACAATACGGTTATTATATTTCATTCCATTATAGGAAGGGAGGAAAAAAATTAATTTCCCACACACACATGCATGTATGAATGCATAAAATATAGATAACATTCGATTGTCTTATTCTTAATAGTTTCTAATAAGTTAGTTTGTATGAAACGTAGCATAACGAATTCGTATGTCAGATCCCCAGTTCTTTTAATATTTTTTGGCTACATTTGATTATGCAATACTGAGCATATCTCGTCTTAAGATAAGGCAATAATGCATGATAAATAATTATTAGTTAACAGTACTTTTTTTCAAGATTACACTTTTTTCGTATTCAAACTCTTCCTCGCTCTCTCCCCATCTGCACTTTTGTATTACAGTAGTAACATTACAAAGTCTAGTTATTTTCTTTAATAAGTATTACATTGTTTAATATACTGTACGTTATCAAAAATGCAAAATAAGTTTGTTCTAAGCCAGTCTGAAATTAATCTTGATAATGAAAAACAGAAATTACAAAAATCTAAATTGTGAATCAGTTTAAAACGAGATTTAATTCAAACTTCAAAAAAACTTTAAATTAAATTCGTCAAATAAACTTTCAACTATAAAAGCCTGGGTTAGCTCTACCGTTTGCTCAAAAGTCGTTTAATATTAATCCTATTTGTAGAAATTTAAAATCATAAATCAAACCACTATTCCATTAAATCAATATTCAATTTTAATCGTTAAATCTTGGGTTTAGAAATCTGGTGGCGCCGTAGCAACGAAATATTATCCCATAAATAAGTTAAGAAAATCCCTCTTTATTTTTAAGAATAATTGCAAAGACCAACCAAAAATTTTTCTCTTATACTGGAAGTAAACTTTTCTCGGATAAAATTTGGAATTCATCTTCCATTTTGCGTGGGTTCAAAATAATTATTATATTTTATTTTCGCTGAAATCTTTTGAAAACGCAAGATTTAATTAGAATTAAAATGGACATTCAAGCGAAAAATGATGAGTAAATTAATAAGCTACAACAACTATAATAATTGGCAAGAACTAGAATTTAAAAAAAAATAGTAAAAACGTAAACGTTTTAGTCGATCGTTTTTAACCAAAAAAAAAGTCTTATAAGTTTAAGATAAGAAAAAAAAAACTTTACCGCCATCTCACTACAGTATTCCTAGTTATTATTTATGAAATTATATAAGGGTTTAATTGATTTTCTCCCTTTATATTTTCTTCTCCAAACATGTAAACACGTGTTCCCGAATTGTTGAAATGGCGTTATTTTACGTCTCCAGATGAAGAATGAGATTGGATGCTTTTCTCTCTCCGTACACTCGTCCATTAACTTAACGGTACATAGGGATAAATACAAAAATAACTTGACGTAGTGTTAATGTACAGCATTGTGTTAACTGTTGAGTAAATATTATACAGGGTTGTTGGTACGGGAACGTATTCGTATCCATGTACGTGGTATCGTGTGTGAGCCAAGTCAACAACATGGATGGTTGGTTGCTGACTTGCTTGACGTAATACTTGTTGTGTAACAGTGATCTTCTACAGAGAGGTTGTTGAACTCTTCTTACAGCCTTTTTCTATACTTTGCAGCGCACTAAACGACTCGCCTAACGTTAATCCGACGTAATTATATTTTCGACTTTTTGATTGAATTAACCGAAAAATAATAACATCTCCATAAAGGAATGGATGGCAAATAAAACAAAGTGTGAAAGTGAGTTTCTAAAAGCGCCTAATGTAAATTAAGGATTGACAGGAACAGGCTTTAAGGTTTCATTTTTAAAAAAAAAAAAAAAAAAGTTACCTGACGGGTTTTTACTAGTATATTATATAAACACTCAAAAACTCCCTAATAACAAATATTACTTTTTATATAAGTGATTAGTAGCCAATTATTTGACAGCTTTTAGAAAACGATGTTTTTCTTCTCTCCATATAATATCTAAAGTATATTACTTGATTAAGAAATCTTATTAATTAAAACTTGATTTACACGGCATCCACAAAGAAAGTGCACCCGGAACTGAATATGCGATAGTATTAAATCTTTTTAATAATTTAAATGTTATTGACAAATGTCAGATACAGCTTAATCGAAAATATCTTGCATCACCCCCACATCTTCCTAATTTAAATATGAAATATTTAAGAAATGGGACAAAGTATGGCATAGGCCTGAGACCAAGTTTGAGTCAGCTAGTGCAACGCGGAGTGAGACCGAGAGAGTATTTTAGTCACAGAATAGAACAATTCAATGTTTTAAAAAAATGTCCGTAAAGTAACATTTTTTCCATGTATCATTAAAATATTTAAATTATTAAAAGGATTTAATACTAATTCAGTTGGGTGCACTTTTTTTTGTGTATAAGTAAAAGTAGAACGTCAACAATCCAGATACCAAGATTAACCTCAAAAAAAAAAAATTAAAATTCCAAAAAAAAAAAAGAACCAATAATGCATTAAAAACCTGATAAAATTCCATTACTTAAAAAAAAAATAGCTTAACGTAAATTGCTTAGTAGGGGCATTTTATGGCTCAAACATATTTTATAGAAGCATATTCTTAGCACATGCGCCAGAATTTCGATAATTTAATATAAAACCAGGTGTCCGAGAAGGTACTGACCAATTTCCAACTGTAATAAAAAAAAACTTGCAAAGCTCAAAACATTAATAAAAAATGGTATCATTTTACAGAGAAACTCAAAAAGACTTTTCTGAAAAAAAAATAATTCTTTTCTCAATTCGAAAAATCTCAATAAAAAAATTAATATTCAATTTAAAGGTTGGGAATTTAAAAATGTTTTTAAACAGATTGAATTAAATAAGATTTAAATAATACAGTGATAAAAACAAGTATTTTGTTAATTTTCAATTTTTTTAAATCGTTTTTTTTTTTTAATTTTATTTAAATCTAATTATTTATTTTCAAACAAATAGCTGTCTCGCGCTTATAATTCGGAAACAAAGATGTTATCGTCACGTTTAATTTGCACGGTTCTAAGCCCTTTATTATCTCTACTTGGTCACTCAATTCTCGACATAAAATAAGTGAAGCGTGTTTATAGTTAAGCTATCCTGACAAAATCGTTCAATCCGTGAGCTAATAGCGGAATACCCTTTAACGACAAATCCTATCCATTTATTTCCTAGATGCCGGTAATCTTAACAAAAATACTGTCTCTCCGGGTATTAAAAAAAAAATTGAAATAGACTCGATAGGTTCTATTTTAATGTTGTTGCATCGTCAGTAATTGTAAAATTAATTAAAAATAGCATTTAATATGCTAAAAGGAAGAAAAAACATAATGTTTTATCTTATAAAATAATCTACAGTACAGTATTCGCAATTTGATGAATAAAAAGATTAAAAATGTGATCAATTCAAATTTTACCCAATTTTATTTATCACTGAAAAAGATAACATTGTCAGCTTCAAAAAATTATGTCGGGCATTGTTTACAATTTAGCAGCGATTTTATCAATCTATTGGAATTCGTTACATTTTAATTATATTTTTAAAAAAAAAAAAAAAACCTTAATTGATTTTATGATATAAACTTTTAATTATAGTACTGTACAGTACAGTATATTGCCATAACAAATCCCGATTATGTGAATTGAATTGAAATTCCGTTAAAACGAGTTATCGTGTACCCAAATACGATTGGAAACTTGACAAATAGCATAAGACGACTTATTACTTCCGCTTATTAATTATTTTGGTGAATAATGAACCTTTAGCGAAAACTAAACTACTGCAGTTTAATATGGAACTACCAACGAAGTAGTATTTAATTACAGTGTACACAGCAAAAAAAAAAGTATTGGCTATATGCCTAGAAAATAATCTCAAACTATCGCTAAAATAGAGTAATAAAATAATCTCGTTCAAAAAACTCAAAATTCAACCACTGACTCTGATAGTCGTTATTTTTCTTCTGCTTACCGGCACTGAAATTTACTTCGGTAAAGTTATTCAAAATAATATTTTTAAATTCTTTGAAATTATGTCTTCAAACTGGAATTTCGTGACATCGACGTAGCGAAATTTAAATTATTACATTTAACTAATGCATTTGTACCAACAAAAAAAAAATAATCTTAAAAATCGACAAGAATTTTGGCGTTCATCCCGCATCTTCACTAATGTATTCGATAAGTAAGAAGAGGAAAGAAAGAAAGAAAAAAAATAGGGGTTCCAAACTAAGATTTTTGTCACCCATCGATGAGGTCAGGGTCGTAAAACAATCCTTAAAAAAAAAAAAAAAAGACCTTGATACCGAATCATCGAAATAATGAAATTTTCTTGCAATTCATTGATTCTAATATCGTCCATCAACAACAACAACAAAAAAAAACTCCTTAAAACTTTCGTTAGTAAAATCAAAATACATTGTACTAGTTAGAAAACGTTTGCGCATGCGTTGATAAGCGCGTTATTCCGAGTGTGATATCAGTCGACGTGATGGCGTTAGCGTGGCATTATCTGGGGGGTGGTGAACTATAACCAGGTCAAACACCAAATAAGGCGAAAGCACACTATAAACGCGCGTGTTGTGTGTGTGGATGGATGTGAACACACTCGAAATTCATTGCGATTTATTTGTATGGAAAGGAAAAACACACACATACATACAATACACGTAATAATAATAATATAATACAAACGTTTATACGATTATTGACAAACAATGATTATTTTGGAGTGAGCCAATCAAAATGGCCGCCCCGCGTGTCTTATCCTTTACTCTCGGCTTTCGAGTCGTTGGTTGCGTTTTGGTGGGTGGTTGAGGCGAACCAGATTAAGGTTATTACACCTCGTTTGACTATTTAATTCGTGACCTAAATCAAAAAACTAGCAATGGAAAGTGAAGTGAGATAACGACAGCGTAGGATGGGAGATAAAAAAAAAACAACACACAACACAACCAACAAAACTGGCTTGTATACACCGTACCTTATATAATAGGGAGAGAGAGTGGGTGGTGTGAGGTGGAAGAGTGGGTGGACAATGCGAAATAAAACTGAAAATAAACTTCCAACTATAAATAATAATATTATACTTTTTAGTTAGTCGCGTATATAAATAAATAAACGTTAAGCGGGTGACTCTATTGATGGTACTGGTATGTGACAAAATAATAGCTAGAGCCCCAGTGTCTTCGCTCGACTGGACACTCGACCGACAAAAAGTTTACAACTATACTGTATAAATTTTATAATAACAAAAAAAAAAATATTATTTTTTATCTGAATATTTAATATTTTTTTAAAAAAAAAAATTTGATACTGGAGTTTTACAACGTTTTATTGTTCCGTTGTTTACATTTCACATACAACGACCCACATTTTATTATTATTATTATTTAAATGAAAAGTGAATTTAAATAATTCGCCATCTTTTCCTACTGTAGGTGTTCGCGGATACCTCGGGAATTTCACGCGCAAAAGTTATTAAAGTTTGGATTTATTCTGAAGCGGCACTTTTTTTGTTTATTGATTACGGCGGTATTAAATATTTCTATTTAAAATCGTAATCGATAAAAAAAATATATGTATACCGTATATTATTTTGCTAATTAAATTATTAGTTGAGTTGCTAAATGAATAATAACTGAGAAAAAAATCGCGCAAACGATTCTATTACGTGTAGAAGTTGTCAGTAGATGCAATAAAAGGTAATACCGTACTACATTATATAAATATACTAGCGGTATATACCGTAAATATTATTCCAGTGATTTACTACCAAAAATGTTGTATTTTTTGGTTCCTTCTGTATACTAATTTGCTAATTGAATTTTACGGTAAAAAGTTGTTTAACAACAAATTTTGCTCGGCAGCCATAAATTATTAGATTTTAATACATTATCATTGCATAGACCGCGAATATTAACGTTTCTGCAAATTTTACGAAACGTGTAGCACGAAACGTAACGCGTAAAAAACATACGTAAAGTACCCGGAAGGAAACCGTTACACGTACAGTACATGTACGGTATATTAAATTTTGGCAGGTGCAAATAGCAAGCGATTCACGGGGCTGCTAATATACCTTTGAATTAACCGCTATTTTTACTTTGAAAATGAACATTTTAAAAAGTATAACGTAAGAATTTGTTGTATTTATGCTGTTTATGTAAACCCCAATTATTATTCTCCGTGCAAGGGATGCTTAGTCGGAAGGGCCAAATTCTTTCACGTTTGACGTGTACCGTTAACATGACTCTCACCGTTGTTTTAACAAGGGACTCGTGCATGTCCAGTATTACTACGAGCATGCGCAGTTTATTTTTATTTAATGCTGCGTGTAGCTTCACATTGCAATGTAATTAAAACCCCAAAATAGTAAATAAATAATTAGGCATTTGTTCGTTTCGTGCTGTCAAGTAAGGTATCGGATAGGTATCAATACGCAGGGCATTACGATACGAACAAGTACTCTTAAATATTTATTTTCCTTTCCCTGCCTCATGAGACAACTTCTCATTTTTATATTGTTATAAAAAACCGCAAATTTTGGAAGCATCGGAGCTTGGACCTTACAATATTTCATCGGCTCAGAATCAAACTTTAAATAAATTCTGAGAATTGTTGCTTTACTTTCTAAAGGCCCTTACCTCAAAAATAAATTTCGAATATGCGCCAAAATCTGAATTTAAATTGGCATCTACAGTAGTCCGTTACCGAACTTAATTGAAACACGTAGAGCTTAATCTAACCTAAAGATTACAATTTCTTTAGTTCAAAGAGAAAGGCAACTTTTCGCATTGAAATCTTAATAAAAACCGTCGGAAAAGGTATTTTTAAAAAAAATTCTTTCATTTTTAAATCCCTAATTTGCATAATACTCGCACACACAAAAATACCCGTAATATTTTACGCCTCTATATAAAAAATTCTAACCAAAACAGCATAACACGGTAGTACATGTACAGTACTACAATTATAGCAATTTGTCATGCAGTGCTAATTATGGCTGTATACAGTAGTTTGCCAACCAATTTTAGCTAATAAGGTTAAAATTATACCTTTATTACAAGTTTTTTTTTTACTACAGTATAAACTTACTGTGAGTGTATTCAAAAATTGCCACTCGCTTAACCATAAAAACTTCAGCTTTACAGAATTGAATAAAGTAAGAATCATATAGGCCTACCCGGTAACGCATTTTTTTAAAAAAAATTATTAGATTATCAAAATTAATAAGTTTTTTCAAATCAATTCAATAATAAAGCTTTAAAAAACAACACTAGATTTTTTTTACCGAAAGTAATGCAGAAGTTTACCAGAAGTTGGCAAACATACAAGTTTGAAAATTTGAGAAAAACGAGTGAATAAATTGGTAAAAAAAAATGATGCAAATCGAGGACCTGGGTGTATTTTTTTTTTGGCAATTCCAATTCAGTATTACTATTGAATACGGCATTATTATACAGGGCGTTCCATATTGAATAGGGCGGTTTCATGACGTAATAATTTATTAATTAAATGTGATAAACAATTTCAATAAAAACACATGTTTTCTGTACATACTCAAGTTTTATTTGCTGTTTATAAAAGTAAAATGTGGCCCCGCTCTGCCGTACAGGCCCCAAAAACGCAAAAGGTGAATTTCCCATAGACGCCTATCAGCATATCTCAATCCACTGAGATGTTAGCTGTTGTTTTTCGATTTTTAACGTCAATGAGGTTAGTGGGAAGCGGTGGAACATAAACGCGATATTTTACATATTCTCACAATAAAAAATCCAAAATATTCGCCGCCAACAGAGATGAACTCTGTGGATCGGGATCGTGTATAACTAGCTGTAAAATTTAGGGAGGGGATAACTAGACCTACCTAATTTCTAATTCAATTAACCGCAGCCCTTTAAAAAAAAACGTTATCTTCCAAAATGAGAAAAGATGCCGTCAACGTCAATTACTATCAAAAGTGACGTCATTATTCTTTCCGTCGTTATTTTGTGTTTTCTACCTGTGCACTTCATCTTGTGATTCCCCCTCCTGGAAAACACCGGCTGCTTTGAACATGTGCATGAGGGGAGTGTGTAGACGGGGGGAGAGGGGATGAGATGGAGGGGAGGTAAACATCATCGCAGGCCTTCGAAAGGTCGTACATACTAAAAACTTCCTAAGCCAAAAAAGATTGTTTGAAAATATGCAATGCTAAAGGTTATCTCGCTCTCTCAATCCGGTCTATGGTCTGGTAAGAGAGAACCCACAGTGGTGAACTTGCTACTCCTGAGGGCACACCGTGACCTCGTCCAACCCTTATCAATGCATAAAGAGAAAGAAAAAAATAGCCGAAAAAGAAGAGAAAAAAAAAAGTTTTTACCTCCCTATCACATATTCAATTCACCTTTTTCTACTTATTTATATTTATTTTCTATCGTTACTCCTCACCTACCGTAACTCCCTTCAAAATTATTCAGCGATGCTTTTAGTCGATAACATGCAAATACAGTTGCGCCATAAAAAGCAATTGTAAAGTGTCACCGGAGCTCTGAATTTCAGAAGAGAGAGAGAGAAAAAAATAATAATAATAATAATTGAAATTTTATTTGGGAGGGAGGGAGGGAGAGAAAGAAAATAAAATTATTTTGTTCCGCATTGTTCTCGATTGATTTAAAGAATTTGACGTATTTTCAGCGTCAATGCAACGTAACATTCAACGAGACAATCCAAAAGTTATTTTGTAAACATTTTTCAATTTTTTCTTTTTTTTAAATAAACAACAATTTGCGCGTATCCATAAAAGTATACTTCTTATTTATCATTTTCTTTTTTCTTCCAACCGTGATTCAAAATTTTTAAAAATATTAATATCAGTAACTATTGTTATGAAATGTTTTTTGAAGCAAAAAAAAAAAAAATCTCATTGGATAATAAAATAAAATAAAAAAAGGTCTTGTCGTGTGTGTTGTATAGAAAGACCATTGTTGTTCGGAAATGAAATAGAAAAAAAAATAATAATAATAAATATTCACGCACAATTATGTTGGTTAAAGACCATAATTTACATTAAGTTAATATTTTCTTTAAGATTTAAATATTCTTTTGTGGGAATTTAATTACATTTTTTATATTCACTTTGCATTTGCAAAATTGAATTATATTGTACATACTCCATTTAAAAAAAAAAAAGGAAATTCCAAAAAAATTAATTTTCTTTTAAAAAAATTTTTTTTATTTTATTAGAAAATAAACTTTTAAAATATTAAATAATTTATAATAATACCCTATATTTTAAAAATTTTAATTATCGAAAAAGTTGAATAAAAAAAAAATTATGAACTTTTGTAATTAAAATTATTAGATTGAATTTATTAAAAGTTTTAAAAGTTTGATGACGTCGTTCGCGGGGAGATCATTTAAAATACACTAGTAAGAATTTGTTGGCAAATTGAATCGGTGTAAATATATTTGCGGATGTTGTTGCGAAGCGGCGTGACGGAAAGCCTTCGTAAGCGTAGGCTGCTGCTGCTGTTTCGCTATTCCTTCGTTCCTTTTCAGGTCAATAACCTCTTTGAATGAGTGTATAGCTTTGGCTTAGCGGTAGTAGGCTTAGCTTAGCGCTGAGTGAGCCTGCGTCAAGCTGTGCGTCATGCTCTGCCTGCGATCGTTTAATTAGATGTGCGCGCACATTTTTTTAAGCGGAAACATAAAGAAGAGGGTGTATTAATTTATTATAAACAACGATTAGGAAAATAATAATAATAATAAACCGGTTTTTTATTCTTTTATTTTCTCTCTCTCTTTTTATTTATTTTAGCAATAATAGTAATAATAATATAAAAAAAAGTGTGAAACGTTTTCGAATGGAAAAATATTAGCGAGATGTTTACAAATAATAAAAACGTATGTAAAAATGTCAATTTAAGGTTTTTACGCGCATATTTTTGGTCGTTGTGATTTTTTTTTTTTTTTTTTTTTGGAAGAAGAGTTTATGAAAATACTGTGCATAAAGACCGCAAAATCAACTTCCGTTTATTTGTGAACGATGGCGAAAAATTTGCGTCACAAATAACATAACAAAAAATTTTTAGCGATATAATAATATTTTTTGTTGTTTAAAAATGAGGTTATTTATTTTTGCTATCGGAAGTTCGTTGTAAATAATCATTATGAAAAACTCATAAAACCAGCGCAAAATTAATTTTTCTAATCGTTTTTTATTTAGTCTGCGTCGAACTGACCGATCAAAGATTGAAAGCTCAAAAAAAAAAAAAAGCAATTAAAAGCATCATCTACTAATGATTAAATAAACAGTTATGTGACCTATTTTAAAAACCAAATAAAAAAAAGTTCGTGCAATAAAAAATGACGTAAAATAAACTCTCGATTTCAAAATTTCTAGTTTTTTTTTTTTTTTTTAAACATGTTTATCTAACTTACGTACTTCTCCAATATAAGTTCTTTAAAACAACAGAAAATCCTCATTAGTAAAATATTAAGTTTGGGTATTTTTTACCCCTTTTCTTTTAAAACCCTCCACGTGCCAACATTTGAGAAACACATCCCCATTGTCTAACTGTAAACTTGCATACATTTTGAGCTTTACTTTTATTATCCTGTTTATTCCTAATCTAAACAATAATAATTATTTAGGACCTTATTTTCTTCGTAATTATTAAATATCATTAAATAGCTGGGTCAAATGACATTTCAATGTATAATAATTATTGGCATTCTACTTTTATTTTTAAAAAATATTTAAAATTTAAATCCCTTAAACTCCAATTTAAATATCTTTTTCTGTTCATATGTTTAAAAGTACGGTAAATGAGAAATCTCATTCGCGGATTATTATGTGTGTGATATAAAATGTGAAATTGTATACTTGCACTTTTACCATATTTTCGATGATTTTACAAGTCGCTAATCTTCTATAAATACGGTATTTTTTAATATACAACCTAGGCCTCGCTTTAAATTTTAGATAAGTTTACGAAAAATTAGGATTTTAAGCGAAAATCAGGTTCTTCCAGGAAGTCAGGTCTTATAGGAAGTCAGCTTCTTATAGGAAAGCAATTATTATTAATATAAATAAAAAAAATATAATATCATTCAAATTATAAGAGCCGAAACGTAATAATTAAAAAAAAAAGAGAATAATTTAAAAATCTACAATAAATCAGTGAAGTCAATTTCTGTATTTAAAAAAATACGTGGATCAGATAATTAATTGATATGTATCAAAACCATTTCGTTTGACCCAATATTTATACATTAAAAATATTTTTTCTTGTCTGCTGTTTTGTTAATTAAATGAAACATTCGTAATCAGCTTAATTTTTTTAAAGAAACTTCGTAGGGAAAAAAAAACGCAAATAATTATGACAATAATTAATTCAAATATTATAATATAAACTAAAAATTAAAGTTTTTGATGAGTATTAAATAACTTAATCATCTACTGATTTCGTCTCAAGATTTTGCTTCACTTCACAATGCTGTTTTATACACTTTAGCATTATTTTTTGAATTGAACGACGGCTACTTTTGCAATCTTTTCCCCGACCTGTCCAATACTGTATACTCGTTAATCTTAACAAGTACACGTAGTACACGAGCAAATTTTAGCCTTATCAAAGTTATCTTTAAGCTACTAACTGTCTTCGTGTGAAGCCGTGTTAGCTTATTAGTCTGGTTACATAGTACATGTACACATACTGTATATGCAAAAATGTGGATGTGATTAGACACAATTATACTGACAAGAGAAACCGGTGTTAATGGCGCCATTTTACGCCGCTTACTCCTCATTATTTATGGCGCTTTGCCATAAAATTTACGAAAGAAAAAAAAATTATTATTAAAAGAACAAACATTTTTTTAAAAAAAAAAACAACACAGGAAGTTCAACTATTAATTTCACTGGTAGATTCTATAAAAATCAAAGCCATTCTTGCTATATTTATAAAAAAAAAAAAATCTAAAAACGGTAATTACTAACTTGAAACGAAAATTTCCCTATTAAAAACAGAAAACGCAGCTGTTGGTATATGATCAACATAAATGATCAAAATGTTGTTACTTTATACATGGACTGTACATGCATTTGGAGATTCTCATTGGAGTTAACGGAAGAAAAAGTGTGGGTTTTTTTTAGCGCCAAACATTTTTTTATGAGAAGAATTTGAGGTGTGCGCGGCGGCAACGTACAAGTCAATGGTGAATTGCTATCAATATTTGTTGAATATCTCGGTGTTTACGGAAGCGACAATATACAACATTCAATATGTTGCTTATAAAACGCGGTGGGGAACTAATAAGAGTAAATGTTGAAAATAAACCACCTACCTTCGTCTTTTTTTCCAGCGTAGAGATTTGGATAGGGGGTTCCATATTTTGACACGCATTTGAAGCACTTTATATCATTCCTAGAAAAAAGAAATCTATTAGTGCTTAGATATATAGGCCTACAATGTTTTTATTGGACTTAGATTAATACATCAATATAAAATTAAATACACATTTTTATGAGAACTTATGAGAGAAAAGAGCGCAATTAATTGAATAAACAAGAACCGATTTAGCGCAATAATTTGTCAAAATGTCATCACATAATTGGATGCGAATCAACACTTTCCAAAATTCTTATTTTTTATTTATTTATTTATTTTTTTGTTCAAGTAAGAAAGTAGGAGAAAAATCAAAGCGGAGAAATTTCATTTACGCATTAATATACAGCACACGTAACACCATTTTTACTCGTTTTCTTTATATTCACTCTACAAATAGAGAGAATGTGTATAAAAATGATTGCTCGAGGTGAAAACAATCTTGCCTACCGCCTTCCGCCGTGCGCAAAATTCAGATTTGTATTTTCATATTATGCAAACTCTATTACGACTTGCAATCAGATTGCAGAGCAAGGCCTACAGTAAGCTTCCACTTGGAAAAAAAGAAATTCCATATCTTTCTCAATATAGGGAGTAGATCAATTAAAATTTAAAATTTTAGCGGCTTTAAAACGGAATTTTCAAAAATAAAGCCTACGGTTTCTATTTCAATAAAGCTTTTGGTCTCAAAAAAAAACTCCAAAATTTTTAAAAAATGATTTTATTTTAAAATTATTCCAGAGAAATAGTTGGTTGAAAATATACGGCAAGTAAAATTAAAATTAAACAATTTTTTCACGTTGCCTATTATTCTAATCACAGTATGGCTTACCTACCAAATTAATTTTTTGTTTACTCGCATAAATAAACATTTAAAAAAAAAAAAAAAAAAAGGCAGTTCTTTAAATTGAAATCCATCTCAGTAGTAGAATAAATAAATACATAATAAGAGTATTACACGAATGTTTTATATCCGCGGTAAACAACATTACTTACTATTATAGCTCCAAATCCCATCCTTCGATCATGAAATATGATCTCTGCTTCTCCTTTGCAGTTCCCATCATTAATATCCTTTGCGCGCGGTCCACTAATACCGATCCTAGAAAAATCAAAAATTATTTTTAAAAAAATGCAATGGGAAAGAAGAGAACATTTTGTTGAAAATAAATTGAAAACTTTAGATAAAAATTATCCTAAAAATTACTTTAAAATATCCAAACACTTGTAAAAATAGCGCCATTACACATACACAATATTATTATCCAGATAATACTGTATGTAAACAAGCTTTTTATTTTTTGGCAATAAAAGTTTATTCACACACATAAACATAGAGATTCGTACAGAAGTTTTTGCGCGCCACTGACGACTTTTTTTATCCAACAAAAATGAATTTCAGTGGAGACAAACGCCTCAAAAAAGAGAACATTAGTTACCTATACTGTACGACAGCACATGTACTCGGGTATTAAAAATCTATTTATTTCGCGCCATACGTTGTCACTTGATGACGGCCCCATCCTAGTACCTCAGCTTATTGATAATCCTCTTAATTTTCTTATTTTTTAACCTAATAAATCGTAATCCATAAGCTCCAAAATAAAAAGTAAAACACGGAAGGATCATAATTTTTATATACGGTACACTTTTACTCTGCAACCGTTAAAATTTCGATCTTTTCGAAAAATTAGAAATTGTCAAGCAAAATATCGCGCGTTTACGTTATTTTCTTGTCTTTTATTTACGTACGGTAATAATTTTGTCACCTAATCAACTCAATGACAATTATTTATTCGTGACACTGCTTTCAGTGCTTTGTGTATTTTAAGAAGTACCGCTACTACTTTGCATTTGAACATAACAAGCGTACTGTAATTAAAAATGTCTCTTTGGAGAATTTAATCCTGTTCAGTTAAAATGACGATATAATATTAGGACAAAAAAAAAGTGATTTGTCAACTACATATTAAAAAGTTCGACCCAATGTTAACCGTGACACGTGCGTTTATTTTTCTAAAATCTATATAGAAACTATTTATCGCAATTACGTGTGTATTATTGACAATAGTTTCACCGCGCTTATGTCATTTCTCTGCCGACAATTTCAATCAAAAATTTATTTAAGTTTTTTTTTTTTTTTTAATTAAAAAAATATGAAAATTATACGTTATTGGAAACTCGAAACTCATAATATTTATAATCTAAAAAATTAATTACAAACGTTAAGTGAATGACCTGCCGCCAACATTTGATTCTCGTTAATTTGCTTCGACTTAATAATTATTTTATCGAGCCATTCCGGAACTACACTGTTCAACAGTTATTTTTTCGCGTAAAAATACGAAAGAAAAACATGAATAACATTTTTTATTATTATTCCTATACCAATAAACAACGTTCGTTTATTGTTATCTCCAATCTTTTGCATAAATGATGTGATCTAGCGATAACCTGCAAACTTATACTCTACGCCATTTTAATCTTTTCCTCTATAAAAAAAAAAAAAAAACATGTTATAAGAAGAAGAAAAAGAATTCATTTTTTTTATTCTACCCCTATACACTTTTGTTTCAGTCATTAACATAAATTTGCTTAAGTTTACGTTTATTTTTTATTTCTCAATTTTTTTTTTTTTTAAATAAAAAAGTTGTTTGTTCGTTTGGGCTAAATATAAAAAAGCTTTTTTTGTAGTTGCGCCTAGTCACGTGAGAACGCATGCGCCAATGTAGTTTCATCTAACTGGTTTTTGTTTGCATTTTGACCTGTCTTGTTGAGATTACGATATTTCGAGGAGTAGAAAGTAGTCATAAAATGCTTGCTTTCGCCTGACCTAAATCTTTATTGCGGTGCAATTTCTGTATTTTTTTTTCTTTCTTCTCTTTATTTTATATTTTCTTATCTTTTTAGCGAAACTTTTGCAGAAAAATAGAATGAAATAGATTCAGCGAAAGAATTTTGCAGGGGGAGAGAAAAAATAATTCATTTCCGAGCCATTATTTAACTCTTTCAATAATTATTTCTTTATTATTTATAATAAATCATCAGTTGGTGATATTATAATACTGTACTTTGGGAAAATGAGAATTCTCTTAACATTTCTTAATTAATTATTAACTTCTTAAAACGTAAAACGATAGTTACGTAACCTTAATACATAATAAATAGCTGCAAAAAAAAAACCTACACTCTCTTTTACACATTATGTATTAAATATTTTTTAATAATATACCGAATGACCCAAAAAAAAAAAAAAATGCCGACGTTTGAAGGGATTATAATTTTTTTTTAGAATTATTTAAAGCAAAAAAAAAAATTAAAAATGCTTTCTAATGAACACAAATTTAATTTAAGTGAAATTTATGCTTCGATTAAAAATTATGTTTTAATTTTTTTGGTTAAATACATAATTCTTTTTTCGTTTTACCGTAATATTTTTTTTTTTTTTGCTCTTAAAAGCTGTAATAAGTTGTTGTTGTTACTAGAAATAAAATCCGTCAATTTGTGGCGTCTTTCCAAACCAAATAAAACTTTTAAAAATCTAAGAAAATCAAATGTGGAACAAGTGGAGTTCTTGGTAACAAAACCGTTCACGTCTTTCCACTTCCCTTATTAAGCCTTAATCACTTTTAATACTGTTAATTTTTTTTTTGAAGGGGGGGGGGGAGTGTTTGTCCCCTCTAAAATATTATTCAAAACCAATAAAATTAATCATTTAAATTTTCTAACCCACCGAAGGTGTAAATCAGCAGCTGCTTATAGTAATTATTCTGTAGTTTCAAATATGTAAACGTTTTTTAATTGGTGCGAATGTGCCGCAAAAAAACCCCCCACAAATCAACTTGATTTTTTCCAGATTAAGCGACTTAATATTGATTTACAGATTTGTTCGCAACAAAAGAATTTACAAAATTTCAAAATTAAAACTTAAGCGAATTTTTTTTTTTTAATCGGATTATTCGGCTCTTTTCGATAGCAGCAACGTAATGTATTACATGCACAGTATAGGTAAAAAGCCGCCCCTACAGCTACCCGTAGGCTCCCTTTATAATAATTGTTACGCACGAATAGTAGCATTCATTTTCAATGACATGTGCTTTTCAAATACAGTAATAATGTAGAGGTCGGTTTAATAAATCAAAATTTCAATTAAGGAAATAAAATGAGATCGCTTTATAACTAATATTTTTAGCTGATTTTGTTACTACCGGTACACTGTACATGTATTTCTCAATGGTTAATGTAACTTATATCGCATAGACCCTGACAAAGAGAAATGCTTATTTTACACTTACAAAAACAATCTTAATATCTTTTAGCTTTTTATGAAAGAGATTTTTTTAGAGATTGTATCATTCAGTCAACAACGTTTACTGAACCTACCGTCATTTCCAAATTCCAATTCATTAAAAAAAAATCGCTCACATTAAATTTGTGAGTACAGTAGTGCTAAGCATGGAGATCTAAGCCTGCGCAGCCGTAAAAACCCACTGTAAAAGCTAACGAGTTCAATTACTGTAATTTACCTTCGCGTATTAGTTTAATTCCGTCCAATAAACCAACAGTTAGTAAAGTAATGCAGAGCACAAAACGCGACATTTTCTTAAATAACAATAATTTACGAAGATTCCGACAGTTGTCAAACGCGCACACGCGATTTTAACGGTAGCCATTATTTCGAAAACGACAGCTGAGTGACAGCGTTGCCAGGTTAACGACGTCGACATCAATAATTTAAAGTTATAAACGTTTTAATTATTAGATAATTTTAAACATTAAAAAATATCGTCAATAAATTTAAATAAATAATTATCGGTATGTTAAAAAAATTTTATTTGAATTTATTGATTATAATCAAAACATGAACATTCATATGGCAGCACTGTGTAAAAAAAACAGCAACCAAGAATGCAGCGCGCAAACGCAAAAAGTATAACGTCACCCTAATGAGAAACCAGCGTAACTCCATTTTTGAAAATTTTTCAGGGGGAACAAAAAACTGTTTTTTTTAAA